>JAKSZP010012233.1:0-83010 GCA_022478985.1 Massospora cicadina
GGGCCCGTTTTCCCCTCGGACAGCACCCCTGCCCACGCGGTGGACCCTGTGCCAACCCTCCCTGGCGCACAGACTCACCTACTTGAACCTGAAGGCCAGCAAATGCAAACCCTGGAGGAGTCATCATCCTCCCCGCCTCTCCCGCCCTTGGGGGTAGCCCCCACAAGGCTCGCGGTTGCCCCCATTGCAAACATCCGGTTTGCCTTGGGGGCCTTCAGTACATTAATGGACATTTACTTTCCTCACGTCCCCAATAGATCTCCCCTTCTTCTAGTCACACAGACCGGCATGCCCTTGGCATTCTGGGCTCTCCACTGGGCGCTCATGCACCCTGACTGGGAGCCCAGTCTAATTCTTATTAACAGCTTCCATGACAAGGAGGGGGTAATGTCATGATTTCAATATGCCTGGACAATAAGACCTAGGTCATTAGGGCGGAACGTATGGAATCCGCCTAGATTTGATATGAGTAATGGTAATTTGAGCGGCTCAAATTGAGGTGATTTTGGGTTATTGGGAAATCATCTTGGATTAGTCGACTGGGAGACTAATGAATAAAGAATAGAAGGAACCATGGAGTATGGCGAATTATATCACTAAGCCATAGAAGTGGTAGCATCAAAGACGCTACAATATAGATGAGATGATCAAGAAAGGTTGTTGCTAAGTAAGTTTAGAGTAATTGTAATAGGAAGAATCTGCGGTATTAAGTATATTAATTAAAAGAGGTTATGGGAGCAAGTGCTCCATATTTAATTGAAAAGTTTATTATGTTGTTATAAGGGCAATGATCATCATATCATTAGTCCTGATTGCTCAGTGGGCCAAACCCTGTGAAAATTTCGCTTGCATATCTATTGAATACTACCAATTTTATAACATGGGATATTGGGAGAAGTCCAACAGTTGCAAGAATCACCACTGATTTGGTGACAGTCTTGTGGAGGTGATCAAAGTTGTGTGAGGCATGCGCTTCAACAATAAGCTGATGATCACTTTGGAATGAATTGGCGCTTATCTGGTGTCATAAAATTGAGGGGGGATTGAGCATGATAATTGGCGTAGAAATTATTTAAGATGGAAATCGGATGGTCTAATTAAATCACTTAATTCAGAAACCTCAGCTAATAAGCCTCAAGGGTTCTGGTTACCTGGATTAGGGAATTGGCACAAGATTGTGGTTTTTTGGTATATTGTGAAAAGCTTGGGATTCAACTATATATAAGATAATTTGTGCTTGACTGTGGCATTTGTCATTTTGACATGGAATCCATAAGAATGTAATGTCTTACCCGCACATTTTGAAAAATCGACTGTTATGTTTTAATGTACTTTCAGCATACCACTATCTCACAAACCGCTCAACCAATCCTAGCAAACCAGGTGTCAGGTAATAGAGTCATTCGGCCCCCTTCCACAAATAGTACTGAGAATTTTGACAGCTGACTTCAGTCGCCTCTAGGCTTTGTCTGTTTGAGGGTATTTTTGCGCTGAAAATTTTAAAGTGCTCACTAAAACTTAACTATCTCGGGAACTACAATTCCAATCGCAAAATACAAAGCGCATTGTGATCCTCAGAACTAAATCTCTCCAATGACACCAATTTCGAGTACCAGAAGCACTCTCAGAAAAAAACAACAACATTTGAACTCAAAAATTTGATATGCCTCAATCTAAAAATCATGATAAAACTTGAACCAAAAATGTCAAACTGAAAACTGGCAAATCTATGCATAGCGTCAACAGGCCTATCATTTGAGATTAGAATCATAGAAACTTTTATAGTAAAAGAAAAAGTTATATAAGTAACAAGTGAAAATTTTATATGTTTTTAATGGAAATTGGTATTTTTTTACAGCTGAGTAGTTTGATATATTGTTGATTTGATAGTTTAAATGGTTTGTTGAGCAGTTGGTGGTTTAAGGTTGATTAATAAGCTTAGCGTTTAATAAAGAAGTTAGTGATTGGTTGATTTGATAAGTTAATTGGTTTTGGTAAGTGGTTGGTGATTTTGGTTGTTATAATAAATTTAATTTTTGGTTTACAAAGTGTTTGGTGATTGGTTGATTTTGACATGGAATACATAGGTCTGTTAATGTCTTACTTGCACGTTTTCAAAATCCGACTATTATATTTCAAATGTATTTTTGGCATACCACTATCACATGAACCACTCAACCGATCCCAGCAAACCAGGTGTCAGGTGATTGAGTCACTCGGCCCAGTTCCATCAATAGTACTGAGAATTTTGACAACTGACTTCAGCCGCCTCTAGGCTTTGTCTGCGTGAGGGTGTTTTTGCACTGAAAATTTCTAAATTGCTCCACTAAAACTTAAATATCCTGGGAACTATTTAACCAACCCTTCATTCCTTCCAAAAGCACAAGTCTGACCAGATTCCATGTCTACTGGTAGTCCCACAACTATCAGGCTTAATTTTTTTGTTGAGGAGGGGAATAATTGGATGGTGCAGGGGCTGCCTTTGCAATAGGCTTTGGGAAGGGGGAGCTGATGTACATCAGAAAGAAAGAGACATGGGGTCAGCTTCAGATTAGTCATGGGAGGAGGTGGGCTCAGAGCCTTTGGAGGATATAAGTTATGGAAATTGCTTTTTGAGTAATCTAACTTTAGACTGAACAGAAAGATAGTCCGCCCACTCTCCACATAGGTTCAGAAAGATTAGTTTGGGGCAGAGGGGATAACGGCACAAGGGGTGATGATAGGGGAATTTTATTGCAATTAGGAAATATTGTATAAATGCCTAAGAACCAGCTGGATAATTGCCCCCGTTTTTGAAAACATATTGCAGGATTTTGTTAAAGCTGTAGGCTTCCAAACCAGCCATCAGCTCCTTTTAGACCACATTGGGGGAAAGGTGGGTGAGAAAACCAGAGAACAGAACCACCAATTAGAGTACACTGGTAGATGGGTGCAAGTGGTTGGGAGAGGGGTGGTATGAAATAAAGGGGCACAGTCACCGCAGTTGCAGTGTCAGATCTAGAAGGGAAGCCTATATTGAAACAAACTTTTTAGGGCAAAAGTAAATAAAACTGGCGGGTTCCATCACTGCCTGCATTATTTTTAATTTAGCTCTATCAGCATAGAGGGAACAATTTTTCATATTTGGCCCAAAGGCTGAAAGAAAATGTATCTCCAGGGGAAGCACCATGGGCTTCAAGGCACTGCATGGGAATGTGCAAGGTGGAGATCTAGATTCTTGGGAAGAAGAAATTATCCACCAGATTTGAAAACTGGATGACCCAGTCCAAATGCATTCTACTGCCAGATGGAAAATTTTAGGGGGTTTGCTGCTGCACCACACTGGAGCACCTGGCGAAGGAGCTGAGGAAATTTAGGCTGAGTTGGATGGCAGGAGTTTGGAGTTGTAAATCTTCTTTTCTCTTTGTTAAGCTTCTCATAAAGTTATACCAAGCAGAAAATAATTTCATGCTTAATGAATCTAAATATTTTTAAACCTTTATATAGCACTTATAAATTTAATTGAAGTCTAAAAGATTAATATTCTCAAATTAAGCATCAAACTTTGATTTTGTTATAAGCAATAACTAGAATAATGGTCACATTTTAAAATTAATGTGGGAAAATATATATATAACTTGATTATAAGCTTAAATTTTTGATTAGTGGATCATCAGTTATCCGCCTGAATTAAGATGTGAGGTATTTCATTATATTACTAGGATTTTTTATGTGTTAACAATAAGCAATCTGACCTCAAATGATTATGAGAATTCTGCCAGAACTTCCAATGAATAAACTTTAAGGAAACCATCTAGTACTAAAAAAATAAACTTTAAGGAATTCAGAGAAGCTAAGTAGCAGATCTTTCTTTCGCTTCAATAACCAAATCAAAGCTAATTTCAGATAAAAAAAACAAACAAAAAATGACAGCTTAAACGAGCCAAAACTTACCAATGCCGATGCAATTGACGCCTGCTGCCCTGGTTTGGGGTGGTGGTGTGCCACCATCTGGCATCTTTTGGCCACTGCCAAAGTGTGACTAGGATGGCTCTGCTAGCCCTCCAAATGCTACTGGGCGTTATGTCCCCCCTCAGGACTTGGCCCACCACCTCACAAGCTCCCAGGCAGTGCTCCAGAGCCCTTTGGTGCTCCCATGGAGCAATTTGCAGTTTGGCTCTAGGTCAAATATGGGAATCTCTTCCCATATGCAAGCGCGTCCATCATTGAGATGGCCACGGCAGTTCTTAAACCTTCCAGATTTATTGACTTCCACCCCTTTAAGGGGTGTTTTGATCTCAGCTTCCGTTCAGAAGCTGATGCATTGGCATCAGCAGCTGCAAAAAATTTATAAAAAACGCCTATTCTTACCACTCAACCCAGCTCCCAGATGAGGCCACTTTGGTGGTCCAGTTTGCTGGGTTGCCCTCTCATCTCTCCCCTGAACGCCTCCGCCATGAGCTCACAGAGGTTTTGGCCATTTATGGCGCAGACCCCATGCTGCAGTTTGTGGTTCCCAATGGGGTGAATTGGTTGGCAGGGCCTTGCACTTTAGCAACGATCTGTCCATTTCATTGTGATTCCCACCTTACAATTCACCCTCACACCATGATCAAATCTGCCCCTGATCACCCATTCTGGGGCGCGTCATAAATGGCTGTGCCATTTACCCCTTGTGCCTAAAACTCAATCATTTGAAGTGTAAGCGCCCCATGGCTTCCACCCCAGCCACTTCTGCCATTCCTTCTTCCAGCGTTGGGTTGGCGGCCGCTTATCCCCAATTATTTGAATGAGGCTCAATCTTCCCCACCCCCAGTCTTGGGGAAATTGATTGCTCCCAAAGTGGCACCCAATCAAAATTCAAATTCAAAACATTAAAAATAATTTAGCCGTATTACTGAGTCCTGAGTCAATGGCTGACTCAGGTTCAGCTGAGCTGCCATGGTCAACTGTCTGTAACCAATCACTTCTGGCCACCACTCCATTTCCAGTGACTGTCACAGCGTTGGCCGAGTTAAATCCATTTGAGGCACATAAATGGATTTATGATAGCGGCCAGCTGTATAACGTCAAGCCAAGATTTTGCTTTCGAGGAATTTTTTGTAAATCCTCCTGATTTGCATCCCCACCATTTTTGCTCTAAAAACGGTTTTACTAATTATAAATATAAGGAAAATGGCAGTAGAAGAAGCAGCTGCTCCGGCCAACACCCTCCTCCATGAACATTTCCATAGGGCGATGGAACCCTTGTTGAGGGTATTCCCATCCCACATTTTCCCCATGATTTTGATGAGGATGCAAAATACGAAATTGAGGAGCTCACTTTTGGAGCGAGCCGCACTTGCATTAATGCGGCAAAAACTTCTCTTTTTTAACCCCAATTTATCCCAAAAACCCTCTGGCGCATCAAGATTTTCACTTGTGTGCCAACTCTCATCACTTTCGCTGAGCATCAACTTGATCAGTACTTTGAGGCAATGGACACTGCTGGCCTCATATACAAGGAGAACCCACAGCTATACCTCCTCATGCCCCATGTCGCTTATTCTCCCACCCCAATGCTGTCCGCCTTGGTCCACCAGCTAAAGCGGGCAGTGGACAAAAGTTTTCCCAAAGAATCTTCACCTTCTGATATGGCTTCCTATGCTGTTAGCTGAGGTGCCATATTAGGAATTTTTTTATTTCTTATTATACCTTTGTTTGGTCCATTTGAAAATAAAGATGCATGGTGGCTCTTTCTGTTTGGGTTTGTGCACCATTAGTGCTAAAAAAAGAGAAGCTGAATAGCTGAGTTGGATGGGCTATGAAGTGGCCATAGGATGGATGTAAAAGGGAAAACAAAAGATCTAAGAGGAGGAGTTTTTTATAAAAGTAAGCCATAGTGTGACTCTGCAGCAGACCCATAGGCTGAGTAGATCCCTAATATTAATGGTAGTGCGACTCAGTCATTGAAATAGAAGTTTGTTCTTATAGACACTTTCTGCTTCCATTTCTAAAAATTAATAAATTTCTTGAGAGACACTGATTATCATATTGCCCTCCCATTGCATTAATGGGTATCAGCTTTTGTGCAGCCTTTCGCCACATAACATCCCATCCACTTGAAATCTAGCATTGGTGTCACTACAGGGGGACCACTGATTCAACCAAACAAGGATATATATACATTTGAACCATGCTAAGTCAGTTAGTGTTGATGGGAAACTTTCCCAACTTACTAAGTCGGCATAATATGCTGAGACTAAATTTGTTTTGGATACATTATGCTGAACCAACAATGAGCTATTCCGCGAGCATAAAATACAGGTGGATCAGCTTTATGAGTTATCTGGTCAACTTTGTACCTCAGTATGCTGAACAATCTATCAGCAGACCTTTTCATTAACATGTCAAACGGCTGAATTGCATTAAGCAGAAATTGAATGCTAAGAATTCTTACCAAAGTTCCCAATGGGGAACCAAGGAACAAAAGGTAGACAACAGTGAAGGACAAGGGCGCTGTAATAGGGGTGAAGCCAAGGAGATTTCAGGAGAGATTTCAAGGATCAAGCAGCCAGTTTGAGGCCATTCACACATAGTTAAAGCTCTGTGGATAATTACTCTTCTCCAAGAGGTGTCTCATGTGTTTCAAGTGTTGCCAGCATAAGGAGCCCATATCACAACCAATCCCATTGACAAGCCGAGTTCAACCCTTCTTTTGTGACCTACCCTCAGCATGGTTCAAGCTATGCACAACAAAAAGTTCCACAGTTCACTCTGAAAGCTCCTAGCATCAAGAGTGACAAAGGTTTTGTGTTGACAAATTGTCCCATTTTTAAGGATAAAATAAGCATGGGTTCTTCAAGCGCTTTGAATTTTTATGGAGGGAGCTTCAGACTGGTGTAAGGCAAAGCTACTGATATCCACCTTAGATGTTGAGAGCACCGATAAGTTACATGTTACCTGAAGGACATTTCAGTTACATATCAGGAAGTCAAGGACATGGTGTTGAGATTGTTTGGGGGCTTAGATAAAATGGCTCAAATGAAGGCCAATTTCCTAATCATTGGGTTCCAGCGGAACAAACTCCTGATAGAGCTTTCAGATTAATATATTTGAAAGAACACATCTTAATAGGGGCAGAGAAGTTATCAAGACTGAAATTGGGATTGCAATGACTTCAGTGGTGAAACCACACCATGAGCTCTTCAAAGCAATGGCTTTAGTTTTGCAATGTGATATCTCTTTACTTAATTGTTAACTAACTGCAAAAACTATCTGCAACGTTCACTTCACCTAACCTGGAATGGAAGCCATCAATGGCCACCGCTGGCCTTAATTCTTCAATTGGACACCATGGTTGACCTATAACCCTCCAGCTAACCCAGAGACATTTTATAATCATCTAAACCTCCCTCAGATGCCTTATAATCTGGTGCCCAACTCTCAGGATGAACTTTTTTATGACACTAGGGAGATGAGATGCCTTCAGAATGACATGTTATGAAAGTGGCTGCCTTGGACATATATGCAGTAAATTGCCCCACTGTGTGGCAAGTCCAAGCTGTAAATATGGATCAGTATGAGCAGGGAAAAGATCAAGTGGAGTAGAAATGGGACTCTCTACCTCCGCTGTTTGACTTCATTTGTCCTGGCTGAACCCAACAAGCGGTTCCATGTTGGACATCAAAACTCGACTAATGTGCTGCTATATTAATAACCTGCCAATGACATACATGTGCTGATTCGCTCACAAGCAAAAGAGACAGCAGTGGAGGAGGACACCAGGAGATTCTGAATCCCTATTCCTGCCAGATATTGGATAAGCCTCATCAGACAAACCCTGCACCTCTCAGATGCGCCATCACTTAAAGGGGTGAACATCACCACCCATGTAGAAGTGATCATTGAAGAAGACCCTAAGGTCAGATTGGGCTTTTAAAGTTCCTTAAGAAAAGAGTTTCCTGGATATTAACTTAAAACAATCAAGGTTTGCCTATTCTAAGTAGAAATATTTAGATATTTTTGTAGCAAAAAATAGTTTTTGCAATCATAGACACTGGCGCACCAACTATAATAGTATACAAAGTTGGTGGCTAAGTTACCATTGAACCCAATGTGGAGTACCAATGTTATATGGAACCTCTGGGGGAGAATGCACTGTTTCAGAAGGGGTGTAGAAAACCAGCTTAATTGTGCTCGCTGGTGCTTTTGCCAGCTGGTTTCCACAAATAATTTTAATAAAAAAAATCTAAAATGAAAAGCGCTAGTAAAAATGGGATTTTTAGGATTTTTAATAGGCGCACAATAATGGGAAAATGATGCCCTTTGACCTCCAACTATCTAGAATTTAAAGTTATTTCGAAGGTCAAGGGGGAATTCAAGAATATGTTTGGAATAGCCTGCACAATTACGAATTAGAAAATATGCAGGATTAGCGTACCATACTTGGGCACTTGCATCAAAGCAGCAGAATGAAGGAAGAGGAATTCTAATTGGCCCAAACGTACCCATGAGGTAATGTTTTTATAAATTTGAGCTAATCACCACCTGAGAAATTTATTGCACCTTGGGTGACCCCTGCCAAGCCTATAAAAGGGGGGGGGTCCCCGCGCAGGTGCATTGAAGGACATTGTTAGGGTCCAGGGGGTGCCTGCTGAAGGTAATCCTGAAGTCCGCGGTGAGGTCAGAGCAATATGACCAGCCAATTTTACTAGTGCCCATACAGGTTTTGAACTGGTGTTTCCCCTATAATGGTGTTCCACCAATAATTGGCCAGGGGCTTTTGGCCGATTTCCTCAATTTTTTCATTATTATTTTATAATAAACAAGCTTGTAACAGCATCGGAATATCACAAATGGCTGACATTTCCCTTTTTTGGCAGAACTTAACCTACAGCATTATTATCTTTAGTCTGCAAAGGTATATGTCTAACAAGGGGTGTATAGTGTACTGAATCAGCAGTTTGGGTCAAATGCCATCTCCACACTGGCGATTGTGTTGCTGTAATTTTTACATGACCTAATTGAGGGCACCAACACAAAGATAAGGCTGGGTGGCAGGAGGTCCAAAGGGTCAAGTGGCAGGACCTTCCTGACCTAAAGCACACTAAGTATCAACGCTGGGTACAGGCCAGATATCCCCAGGTTGTTCCAGGTGAGGTGCTTAACGCCCAGCCCCTATTTTAGTTTTGGCATTAAAATGCATGAGATACCTCTTAAATACAATGGCTTGATTCAGTTACTTGGTGAATGGGCGTTTGTAACCCATTCAATTTACAAAGACTACAGCTCAGGTCAGACTTGACTTCAATCAATTACCCGAGTTTGGGGAATTTTGGTGTAGTGCCCAGTTGGATGGAAATGTGCGCTTATTGATGCACCTCATCTTGGTACCACTTTCTCTGATAGATGATTTCCCCAGCTCAGCTTAAATATGACTCTTCAATACCAACTTTCATCATTGGTTGTATGCCTCCCTTAAATAAACCCATAGTTAGTTTTATGTTCTTTCTTATGTTGACTTGATTGAACCTGAGCGCGGACCTCTTCAAGGAGGTCTCACGTCACGTTAGCTGATTTATTTATTTTAAAAATATTACAGCCTCAGGTACACAGCTGGGCCGCCCAGGTTCCCTTCAAACTGAGTCACCCGTGCATGCTAGCCCTGTACAAAGCTGGGTTATGAACTGCCCTTTGGGGCACAGCTAAGTTTTGCTGATTGTTCAATCCCTAATTTCTTGTACCAAGCTAACCACCTTCACCACATGTCACTTCAGCCCAAGCACCCTCTGCGGGGCTATTGGTATTTTAATACTGATTATTAGTTCCTTGCATTGGTCCTGTGCTCTGTGAACCACCACTATGGGGACTGGTGAGTTTATAGACACTCTCATGACATTAGACAACCAACCCTTTTTTCTTATGTGCATGAACTTTTCTGTGTGGGAAATTCATGAAGTGTGAATGGGGCGCAAGCTGTTAGCCATGGCTGCGGCAGGGCTCACCTCTGTTTCTCATTTTGCTGATGGTTATGGCATCTTGGCGTTATTCTTGCTGCCTCTGACTGGGATTTACCCACCCTTCTGCTTGTACATGGTGGATACAGTCACCTTGCGATCTGAGAGTTTTGATTCCTCAACTTTTCCACAAAATTTCATAAATCAACACAAATAAATTAAGTTTTCTTCAGTACTGTATTCAGATGGTGCAGGCAGTTTCATCGATGGAGGGCCTGGTGGTGATGACCTTGGATAACATCATAGAACTCATCGCCAAAATGGGTATGGGGTCATTCGTGGGCTAAAACACATTTTATAATGACATTTCCATATATACACCTGAGCCATATATCTTCTCTTGTGACTCAGATATGGATCCCATTTCAGTGTATCAAATCACCCCAAAGAACCCACGCTTAACCATAACCATTTTCACTGAACCCAGGAGGTGGAGAAGGAGTTACATACACAGTATAAAAACATTTATGCAGTCGCTGAAGATATGGTGGGATATGTGACTTCAGTAAGAAGAGTGGCTAAATATCCCTCTCAATTCTATGATGCAGAAACGTACCCTGAAGGTATGTTAGTGCTTGAAGAAGATTTTTGTGGTGAAGTTTTGGCGTTCTCTGCTATAAATAAATATCATTCAGGATATTTTTTTATTGACTGCTACCCTTTCATCCCCTTTAGGAAAAATAAGTACTACTATCTTGGTGGATACTGGGGCCTCTGAGAATTTTATCGACCAAGACCTTACCGCATACCTTGAGTTGAGTTAATTGCCAGGTGGTATGGTTAGAGGAGGAACTTCACAAGGTATTCCCACGCTGAAAATTATGGGGTTAGTGGTTTATCAAGTTGGCAAATATCATTTGTCTGAACACTTTCAAGCTATCGAAAACCTCTTGTAACCCACCATTTTGGTGTAGAGTGTTGGCGAAAGTTTGATGTCAGAACCAACTTGGAAGAAAATACTCTGTCCTTAACTTTGAAAAATGGTCACAAGTTATTTGTCACTTTGGCTGAAGCAAACTTTCAGGGCTATTTTCCCATTGGCAAATATCCACATAATCAGCCTTGCTCCGTTGCTGAAGCCCTCTTTGGAGGTTCCATTACCTTCCTGTTTAGGGGTTGGAATCATCATTTGATGCGACTTCAGCCAATGTATTACCAGCTCATTCAGAGCTTGTTTGTGAGTTCAAGCTCACCGTTGATCTGGTGCATATATATTCCCCAATTTATCCATTGATTGTATGGGAGGAAGCGGCTTTAGATTTGTGGGTTAAGGAGCAGTTAGCCAAAGGTGCAATTTTTCAGTGAACCTCCCCTGTATGTTCCCCACTTCTCTTTGTGGAGCCTACAGTACCTTACGCCCATGCATAGATTATGGGAATATCAATAACGTCACAGTACCAGACTTGCATTACATCCCACTGGACTCACAGATTGAACGCTATGTGGAGAAGGTGAGAGTTTTCACTAAGTTGTATTTTTTAAACGCGTTTAATCAGATCCTTATCAAGAAGAGCCAGAAGTGGATGACCGCATTCCATACCGGAAAAGGGATTTTCCAATTTTGGGTTATGCCCTTTGGACTTGAAAATCTCCTCTCTATCTTTCATCGCTATATCGATGTGGCTTTGGGGGACCTGCTGGGGGTATGCGCGGTAGCCTACATGGATGCTATTCTGGTAATTTCCCCTGACAATGTGTCCCATGAAGTACACCTTTAGAAGGTGTTAAGCGTTTGAGGACTACTGACCTTACATTAAAAATTTGTTAATGTGATTTTTTCAAGTCCCAGGTAACCTTTCCAGGGCAACTTCTTTTTTGACCAAGGGCACATGATAACTCCAGACAAGGAGAAGGCGATTCATGAGTGGCCCAATTTAACTTTGGTTAAGGAATTGAGAAGTTTTTTGGGGATGTGTACGTTCCTTAAAAATTTCACACCAAATCTTTATGAAGTTGTGGCAACTTTGTATAAGGCGAGAGGGCAAAAGTGCGTAAGTGGTCCCCAACTAAGCAGGATGCCTTCCAAGCAGTAAAGTGTACTTTGCTGTCCATGCCCATTCTTTGCCATGTCAACCCCAATAAAGAGTTTATTGTAACTTCTGATTCCTCCAACGTCGCCATAGCGCCAGCCCTAATACAAGTAGGAAAAGATGGATAGAGCATCTGGTGGAATAAATTTCCAGGAGGATGTTTCTACCAGAGTTGAACTACAACTTATACGATAAAGAATATTTAGCAGTGGTTGAGGCGCTGTCCTATTGGCGTCATCAATGCTTGACTCATCCCAACCATTCCACATATGTTCAGATCACCGTTCCTTACTGTACTACCGCACACCTCATGTCTTAACCCTATGGCAAACCCGCTGGCATGAGACCTTAGCCCAATATGCGTTTTCTTATAAATTTACTAAGGGCAAGGAGAATGATTTGGCGGATGCTTTGAGCCGCAACCCTGCACTAGCTCTAAATCCTAAGGAGGTATAGGTGCATAATACCCACTTGATGATTCCCCCTTGTAAGATTGTGTCTCAACTTATATCTCCCTTAGCCAATGGGCCAGCGCTCGCTCCTCTGAAAAATGCAGAGTAATATGGTATGTTCAGAAAGGTAGTCCTTTCCCAGCCTTTGTTGGCCGAATATGCTATGATCCTTGCTAAGAGCGCATTGAATCAGGAGGATATAAACATGGGTATCACGTGAAGGATGAGATGGTATGGTTTCAGGGGTACTTATGGTTCCCACTGGATCACTTCGCCTGGAAATCATCTGAAATTATTATGACAGAATCACCTTTGGTCATCCTGGGAAAGCAGAGACTTAGAGCTAATTTGCCACACTTACAATTGGAAGTGGTTAGCTGCACCGGTGGGCAGGTATTGTAAAGAGTGGCCTAGTCTGCACCCAAATGAAACTGAATCAACAGCCTCTAGCGGGGCTCTTGGTACCAGTATAAAAAGACTGAAGGGCCTTGGTCTTCTCAATCAGTTGATTTTAATGTAGAAATTCCTGCATCCAGTGGCTACAATGCCATAATGGTGGTGGACCATTTTACGAAGTTAGCCCACTTTATTCCCTGCAGAACCACAGTCACCACAGCTGAGATGGACAGGCTCTTTGTCATTCATGTGTTCGCTCTTCACAGGGTCCCTCAATAAATAACTAGCAATTGTGGACCCCAGTTTACCTTCATCTTTTGGGAAGAGTTGTGTAAGGCTCTGCAAATCCATCCCTGCCGTTCAACTGACTATAACCCCCAATCAGATGGGCAGACTGAACGAGCGAACCAATGCCTTGAATAGTTCTTGTGGAGTTACACCGCCGCATATCATTCATATTGGGTTTACATCTCCCCATAGCCTAATTCAGCTATAACAATACACAACATTCGTCAATTGGTTGTACCCCTTCTTTGCCAACTATGGCTTCAATCCCGCCTTCCCTGGAGACTAGTTGTAAATCCAAGGCGGAAGAGTTGTTGGTTTTGCAAAAATGATCAAGAAAGTACACCAAGGGTGAGCAAGAATTTAGATGCGGCCAAGCAGGCTTATAAGGAGAATGCTGATGGTAAAAGACGAATTGCACCAATGTACAAGGAAGGAGATTTCTTGATGCTGGATGCTAAAAACATCCAAATTAAGAGACTAATCAAAAAAATATGACCTAAGAGGATTGGGCCATACTGCATCGTAAGTAAGATGGGCCACGCCTCATACCAGTTGGATCTGCCCCCTAGTTTTGAATCTTTTCATTATTCCATGAAAGCAAAATTACATTGTTTGCGGGTGCCCCACCAGAGACTCCTAAGGCTTATCTCGTGGATGGGGTTCCAGAGTGGGAAGTGGAGGAGATTGTAGCCTCTCATTGAATAAGAAGAAACTAAAGTATTTTGTATCCTGCTAGGGATTTGATGCAGCGGTTTAGTTTTGTATTCAGTGCGTGACTTCGCCCATGCCAAAAGATCTAATTGTAGCATTCCACGAGAGTTTCCCTAAAGCTTCTGGATCTAAGTACAAGCAAGCCGTTGCTGCCATGAAGTTGGCCCCTGCCCACCAATTTCTCCTTGGCGAATGCCCCTGGAGGGGGGTGGAGCCCAAAAAAGAGGAGATGGTAAAATTATGTTTACATGACCTAATTTATGGCACCAAAATCAAAGACAAGGATGGGCGTGAAGAGGTTTAAAGGGTCAAGTTGCAGGACCTTCCTGAGCTAAAGAACACCATGTATCAACGATGGTTACAGGTCATATATGCCCAGGTTGGTCCAGGTGAGGTACTTAAAGCCCAGCCTCTTGATTCAGCTTTGGCATAAAACAAAAGAGTAACCTCTTAAATGATGACGGCTAAATTTGGTTACTTAGTGAACAGGGGTTTAAAACCCATTTAGATTACGAAATTTCCAGCTTAGGTCGGCCTCAAATTCGAACAATTACTCGAGTTTGGACAATCTTAAAGTATAATATCTTGTCAGATGGAAGTGTGCGCTTATTGAAGCACCTCAGCTTGGTACCACTTTCTCCAATTGATGATTTCCCCAGTTTGGTTTATATATGATTCTTCATTACCAACTTTTCTCGTTGGTTGTCTTACTTCTTCAATAAACCCCTAGTCATTTTTATATTTTTATTATGTTGACTTGGGAAAACCACAGCATGGACCTCTTTGAGGAGGTCTCATGTCACATTAGCTGATCTATTTGTTTTAAAATTATTAAAGCCTCAGGTACACCGCTGGGCCTCCCAGGTTCCTTCCAAACCAGGTCGTCCGTGCATGCTAGCCCTGTACAAAGCTTGGTTATGAACTGCCCTTTTGGCACAGCCAAGCCTTGCTGATTGTTTGATCCAATTACTTATACTATGCTAACCACCTTCGCCACATTTCACTTCAGCTCAAGCACCCTCTGCGGTGCTATTAGTATTTTAATTCTGATTACTAGTTCCTTGCATTGGTCCTGTGCTCCGTGAACCACCACGCTGGAGACTGGAGAAGTTATAGACACTCTCCTGACAGTTGCCAAACCACAACTAAACTATTCTGATAGGATCATCCTTCATGCGCCACTTTGGTGTGGTAGTTAAAATGGCTGAGGAGACATTCAAGACTTTGGGACAGCGGATCCTTGTTTACTTCACTTTAAGCATTGTGCCAAAGGACTCCACCCATATGGGGCAAGTTAGTCTCACATACAGTGACAATGTAATCCCCATCTGCTTCTGGTAATTAAAAAATAAAACTAGGGCTCTCTGATCAAATATATTAGTACCAGAGGCAACCTCTCCATTCTGAAGCTACCAAAAAATCCCCTCTAGCCAATAAGTTATAGTGGAAACAGAGCTTGAGATTTAGATAATTGAATAGCTCTATGGGAAGGTCCTTAAGCCCTATCAGCATTCCCATCCTGAGCCCATGTGGCTCTGAGCAACATACTGTCTGGACATGGAGGGATTAAGTATTGCTGGTGAACCTTCAAAAAGGGCTGCTTATGGACAGAAGACAACAGGTGGTGGCATATCTGCATTTGACCTATCGATGATGTCCTTCATTTCCACGAATTTGGGTCACTGGAAGAGTTTGGTCTTCCCACTGGAACTCTGACCAGCTAATGGCAGTAATTCCCTGGGATAATTTAATGAAGTTATTAGAAGAGCAGAAGTCTTGAGTGATGACACTATTTTGGGAAGTATTGGAATATTTTTGCATTCAATGACCACAATTTGGGATGTGCTCGTGGCGTCATCCATCAGTTAGATATAAAAAACCACCCTCATATCTGCTCCCAGCCAATCCGCTGCTTGAGGGCTGCAGAGGAGATAGTTTCTGATGAGATAGGGAAGCTGCTGGATCAGGGAATGTTGAAGCCATCCTGAAGCCCATGTGCTTCCCCCTTACGGATCATCAGAAGAAAGATGGAACCAATCATGTAGTAATCAACTATCAATAAACTTAACAATATCACTGAAAAGGACTCATACTCTGCCCAAATTGATGATGATTTAGACCTCTTGTACGGCGTTCACTATTTCTCAGTGATGAACCTAATATCAGGTTACTAGAGAACTAAGTTGCCTGCGGCAGAATAAAAAAAGAGTGCTATAATCACCTCTAAGGGGTTATTCCATCCCACTTGATGCGCAGATGCTATGTATCGCCCCAACTACATTTCAGAGGGCCATAAACATTATCCTGGGGACTTAAACTAAAGTGTGTCCTCTTTTACCTCAACAACATTAACGTCTTCTTTTGGACATTTTTAGAGCATTTAAATAATTTGGAGGAGGTGTTCCTCCAACTCGCAGAGGCCTATAAAAATTAAGCCCCATAAAGATCATTTCTTTAAGGACCAACTAGAATATTTTGGGTTCATGGTAGACGCTAGGGGACTTAAACAACTGGCTAAGGTGAAAGCCATCAAGAAGATAGCCTGACAAAGTATAAAATGGGATTAATAAGTAATTATGGGCATGGTCATTTACTACTGACGTTTTATTCCCAAGTTCAGTTGTATCAGGATCCCCTCTTTAACTTAGGAAGAAGGACGCCATGTTTGCATGGATGAAAAATACCATAGTGCCTTTAATACTTACAGGATGACGTTGCTCAGCGCCTCAGCGTTGCAATATCCAAACTTTGATAATAAGATCATCACCAAGAACAAGGCTTTCCTTTCCGCCGTAGGAGCGGTATTATTCCAGTGGGATGACAATAGGTAGAGCATCCCATCGCCTATTGCAGAAAAAGTTTAAACTACCATGAACAAAATTACACGGTGATATTACGGGAAGGTCTAGTTGTGATTTGCGCTTATAAACAGTCCCAGGTGTACCTCCATGGAGTAAAGTTCAAGGTCATGACTGGCCACGCTTCCTTACGCTGGTTTCAGAATCTCCAGCAGCTGGAGGGACGTCTTGAATGGTGGGCTCACAAACCTCAAGCCTAAAATTTTGAAATAATTCACCGCCTCAATGTGACTCACCAGAATGTCAAATGTTTATAATGGCTACTGAGAATTGTCATAATGGTGAATCTGGTTGATTCAATGTATAAAAAGACGATCAGAGGTGTCAAAGATGAGGCCACAAACAATTCAACAGATCATTCTTTCACCAGTGGAATGACTAGAATCCCTTTCTAAACCAGTGGAGGTACATGAAACTAGCCACCGTGAATGGAGGTGAACAAAACCTTTTATAGATTTGGTCGAGCAAAAGAATTTTTCTACCAAGAAAAAGTAATGTATGTAGACTAAATTTCATTCTAACGAGTCAGAATATTATTAAATGAAGATGACAACATCAAGCAAAATCGTTATGAAAATCACCCCCTTCTATACATTTGGGGGATGAAATAACATGCATTGCGCTGATGAGGCAACTATGAGCGGAACAAGTTACCATGATGATAGCATTTGAAGCTTAAAGATGAATTTTACCAAATCAGGGAATCATCCATTTTTGAGTTTATCTCAAAACCATGATGCAAGGTGCATTGAAGGAGTGCTATTGCCTGAACCTGATTTTGACCAGAGTATTGCCAACTTTGATAAAGATCAGTATTGCAAGAAGATACAATTGCCTAACACCCAGAAGCTGGAGCAGTATATGGCCCCTGGATATCCAGGTTCATTTATAACCACTGTGATAAGGAGTTCGTAGCTACAGGAATAGGTCCAAATGGACGAGGCCACTAAATCAGCAATCAGATGGCTTTTAAATAGGGTATTTTGAAAATCCCCATATCAATATCCATATTCCTAGATATTTTTTTATATCTCATTCATTTTATTATCTTTATTTCCTTAAAATATATAATAATTACTTTTTATATTATAAAACCTTTTCACAGAATCTCAGTTTTATCCTTTTATTTTCACTTATTGTTGTTTAAAAGAATTAATAACCAGTAACCAGTCTGGGATTAGCCAATACAGATTACGGTAACCAGTCAGAAATCTGATATGTTTGGACAAGGACACTTTCTATACGGATACCTTGGAGACAAGCTGCCAAGGGAGAGGTTGGATTTGCTTCCATCGAGTCCTGAGGGCAACTTACAATGAATATTTATAAGAGTGTCAACAAAAGTTTTGCCATGGGCGTAAACAGTTTGCCAAGTGATTGATTCTAAAAGGGGTTGCATCAGAAAAATATATTCTTTGCAAGGATGATTGTGATTATAGAAAAGGTTTTCTGGTGCCCAATCTTCATGGAGTAGACCCCCTGAGTAGCGAGTCAGCCTCACATGTTAATCAATCTAGGTCAGCGAGCTGACTGTGGTGTTCACTACAGAGATGCCATCATCAGGCCTTAGTGATAATCATGAGAGTTTGCATGAGCAGTTTGATGATGAAGAGGATATAAAAGCTTACCACAGAGAGGATTTCTCTGAACTAATGGTGAGAGAGTAGGACACAATCTGTTCAAGATTCTGTACCCTGGAATTAGAAATGCACGATTTATGAAACAATCTTGAGCATATCAGTAGGCCTCTAGAAGAGCATGAATAGTCCACTAAATATTGAGAGAGGACACTTACCTTTTACAAAACTGGAATATACACTTAAGAATATTAGGTCAGAATTGTATTTCTCAAAAAAGAGAACGGCGAAACCATCACCACTTTAAATGAGTATGGAGAGCGCTTGGAACATCATGATAATATGATAATTGCTATGGACAAGAGCATAGAAGATTTGAAGGCACAAATACGTACTATACTAGAATTTACCTCTACTCGACCAATAATCCAATTGAAGGCACCTATATAGGTTGCGCAACAGAATGTACCACAACTGGTAATAACTGCTACACAACCAACCATGATTAACGCTGACCCTGTTGGAGAGGATCCCAACTTTAAAAGTATTTTGAGACTATTTATACACCTAGAGAAGGAACAATTGTGGGTTTCCTCCAGATGTATGAGAATAGCATGGATGGCGCTAGCAATCGCCAAAAGGCTTGCTGCGTGAAAGGGTGTATGAGCTGTAAGGCTCAGGAGATACTTAGAGCGAGCCTACAGCCTGGACTATCTTGGACTGAAGTAAAGAGTATCCTACTCTCAGTTTTTGGCAGTGAACAAGACGTGTAAAATATGAAACAAAAGTTCCGCCTGATGTGGATGGGCAAAAATGAGTTAGTTGCTATTTAAACCTCTCGCTTCTATCTTAAGGCTCAACAATTTTGAGCTACATGAACTATAGATTTGCCTACTGCAAAAACAGTTTTGTAAAGTTCATTGGAGATGCATCCTAGCTTAAAGATGCATATGACTCTAGCGGTTTAGAGCGCAACATTCCTCAAGACAATTAAGGAAGTGTTACTCGATGTATAAGTGACTATAAAGCGGAATATAAGGCCATTGGACCAATACCACCATTAACTAGTTTAACAAGGCTGTATATGTTTTTTTAGTACTAGATGGTCCCAACCCAAGGGGGATTCAACGATGTTTATTAAATTACGCCTGGGCTTATAAGAGCCTGAGGCAAGGGAAGGGGAGGGAGGAGGCATCGAGAAAGGGAGGGGGTTTGCACGCCAGAGCCGTGCTGCAGTGACAACTGAGCGGGGGAGGGTTGCAACATAGTGCAGACCTTCAGGGCCATCTCAAATTGTACCTAAAAGTGGGTGATCATGTGTGGAAGGGTCCACACCTGCTGGTCAAAGGCAGCATGAAGGAAGGAGTTATGGATGGTCCAGATGGCTGTGGCATAGGCGAGGACATGGAGGGGTTGGTGGCAACCAGGCAACGTCTGCTCGAACATGAGGTCTTGCACAGGGTGTCCAGACCAGGGCTGAGCATGGAGGAGCGCGCGGGCCTTTGGACAAAATGCAGCGACACCTGGACAGGTGAAAAAACGATGAAGGTGGGAGTCAATAGGCTCCGCACAGCGGGGCAGCTTTGGTGCTGGAAGGTAGGGCCAGTCCGGTCCCCTGTCCTGTATGAACAGTGGTGCACCCTCCATAAGGTGTTGGACACCTTTTCTGACAGGATGGGGTGATAGACGTCCTTCCACAATTCCTTAAGGTCAAATCTCATGGAGGGAGGGAGGAGCTCAAGGAGTCTTGGGCGGATGGGAGGACGATCTTGGGGGTTGAGGCGAGTTGTGACAACTTGTCCATTGTGCACAATTGCATGGCGATGGGGGCTGAGGCCAGGGCCTTCCCTTCTGTATGGGAAGGCATGGTGGATCCGCGCGCCTACTCGTTTCAGGGCAATGAGAGCCTGGTTCCAGTAGGGGGATGAGGATGGTTTCAGGCGATGGCCTGGGTGGTTTGTGAGCAACTCCCCTAATGAGGTCAGAGATGCTCTAGGAAGACCCAGAGCTGCTGAAACTGACTGGCGGAGGGCGGGCGCCCATTGGGGCATGAGGGTCGCGTCCCAGCAGACAATCGGCCATAGGAACTTTAGGAAGATTGTGGTGGCGTGGGATTGCGTGTCCAGAAGCCCTAGGCCCCCTTCATTGCAAGGTCGGGCAATAGTTGAGAGGACCATTGGTGGATGGTTTGAGCCCCAGATCCAACAGCGGAGGAGTACATTGAGCCGCGTATAAAAGGCATCTGTGAATGGGCAGACGTGCTCTAGGAGCCAGATTTTGGAGAGGGGGAACACATTGGCCATCAGAGCTCAACCCTGGGGGGTGATATGCTGCCAGTTCCAGCTGGCAATCCTGGAGTTAACTGCTGCGATGAGCAAGTCCTCATTGTCTTTTAGCGCAACTCCTTGTTGGTTGGTGAGAACGCCCAGGTGACGGAAGGTACCGCGCACAGGTTCAATACCAAATGGTGGGGGGAAGGTGGGGTAGCCGACTTGTACAACTGTTGTCTTGGAGGTGTTGACCATGGCGTTGGACGCCTTGGTGTACCTCTCAATGGTCACAGCAGCGAGCGCAACATCCCCAGGGCAGCCAAATGCAATGGCGGTGTCATCTGTAAATGCCATGGTGCGGGTGAGGGCTTTACCTGGGACCAGAATCCCTGTTGGCTTGTCCTGTAAGGAGGCCAAGAGGGGGTCAAGGGTGATGTTAAAAAGGATAGGGCTCAGGGGGTCCCCTTGCCGGAAACCTTGTATCCAACTGTACTGCCACTGTAAAACCCATTGGCGCCAGGACTCTGGTGTGGAGATGGTCATAGAGCGCTGATATCCAGCGCCTAGCTGCGGGGGGAGATGGAAGCGGGCCAGGGAAGCATCAATATACTTTCAGACCACCCGATCATATGCTTTCTCCATATCCAGGAGAGCCACAAAGCCATTCACCTTACGAGAGTTAGCAGTCAAAGTCACGTGAAGGTCATTATAGTTGTCCCATAACAACCTCCCCGGAATAAAACCGTGCTGGGATGGGGAGAGGCGAGGTGACACCCATTTAGTGATGCGGTTGGCCATAAGCTTCGTGAAGAGCTTGTGGTTTGTGTTGATCAACGCTATGGGGCGCCAGTTCGCCAGGTTCTCACGGTCTGACTTCTTGTGAATGAGGGTCGTGATTGAGCCTCTGGAGTCGGGGAGGACCTCGCCATTCACCAAGAGTGCAGCGAAGAGGTCGCGGAGGGTTCTGGCTGTCACCGCAGGTTCCAGAAGGTACACCTCGAAAGGTATTCCGTCTGGGCCTGGGGCTTTAAGCCGTGGGGATTTCAGAAGGGTTTCCATCACCTCCTGGATGGAAATAGGCGCCAGTAGAGCCTCATCAGCCCGTGGGTCAATGGGCGGCTCTGGAGCCCGCCACAGGAAGTCTTGGATGTCAGATGGGTCCACCTGGGTGGCATGGAAGAGGCTGGAGTAGAAGCGGTGTAGTTCCTGCGTGATTTCCTCCTTATCCGAAGTGGTTGTAGTGCCAATCTTCAGTGCAGTAATATCCTGCGCTGTTGACCTGCTTTCTGTTTCCTGAGAGAAGAAGCGGGTGGGGCGTTCCCATTGAGCATAGTAACGAGATGTTGTAAAGTTTGCTGCCCGTTCTTCCTGCAGTGTGAGCTCCAAGCGGAGTTCTTCCTGCGCCACTTCCCAGTCTTCTAACCAACTGGGAGAGGGCGAAGGCTGGCAGTTTTGCTCCAGATTTCTGATTCTGGCTTCCGCCCTTTTGACTCTGGCGCGAGCTGCGGTCATCTGGGCTTTGGCACAGTTGTAAGCAACGCGGGTGATGCCCTCCTTAATCGCCGCCCATCTAGCCTTGTGGTCAAGCAGGTGGGGTGGGGGGAGTTGAGAGTCTCCCGGATGGTCATAGACAGCTTCTCCTTAGTGAAGGGGTTGTTGAGAAGAGCTGGGGCAACCCTAGGCCAGAAATTATGCGACAGTTTAAGCGTGGTGGTGAGTACAACGGTGAATGACCTGTGATCACTCAGATGGTTGTCACAAGAGATGGGAGAGGAGACGCGGCCAATTAGCAGGGGGCTAATTAGTGCCATATCTATGCGTGACGCTGACTGGAAAGCTCCTCCATCATACTGGATCCTAGTCATGCAACCTAGGCCAGACGCGGAGGGTGGAAGCGCATCCATAAAGCCACTGAGGCGAAGGAAATCCTGGAGGCGACTTGATTCAGGGCGTTCCTTTGCTGCAGGGGGGTAAGAGTCACGAACGCGACTTATGGTTGTGTTGAAATCTCCCAAGAGGACTGTATTCCGTGGGAGATTGAGTTGGACGAGCTCTTCCAAAAGCCGGTTTTGCTCATGACCTGCATTAGGCAGGTAGATGCTTGCATCGGGGAAATAGATGTCAGGAGTGGTGAGTTTGGCCAGTATGAGGCGGCCACCTAGATATTGTGAAAAAGAATGGGTTTTAACCCGGGGATTCAAAACAATAAGGGCTGCATGGTTTGTCCAGAAGGAGTTGCCTCCAAACTGTTCATTCCATGCAGATTGTTCGTGGGGGAGGATATGGGGCTCCTGGACAGCAGCGATGTCAATTTGTGCTGACCTGAAGTTGCGGAGGAGGCGGGCTCTCCACTTAAAGTCCCACAACCCATTCGCGTTGATTGATTGCAGGGCCAGGGTGCTGCCGCGGGAATCATAGCTGTTCCCCTTCATGTCCTGGGGGGTTGCCAGCGCTTAAACCTGCTGCTGTGAGGCGGCTAGTTTTGAGTCCTTTAGCTTGACTATTAGCTGCAATCCGTGAGGAGCGTCGAGGGTTCTGAGGGGAAGGAGAGGGTGGGGGGACGGAGGACCCAGTAAGCCAGCCTAGGATGCTGCCCCCGCTCCGTTGCAGGGGAAGGACCTGAGGGTGCTCAGAGGCGACCTCCGCGGTGTCCCCATTTGATGAGTCTGAGTCCATATTCACTTCCTCAAACACTGCAAAGGAGCCGCGTGAAATGGACTGTGGGGTTGGGGTAGGACTCTTTGAGGTGGCACTTCTACCACAGGCCGCGGGTTGCCAGTCCATGCTGGTGGGCATAGTTCCACTGGGAGCTGAGGGTTGATGCGATAAATCGCTGGTGGAGGTTGGTGGGGGTGCCGCGGAGCCCTGAGTGGGGGTGGCTGACGAGGGGCGCCCTGTGGGAGATGCCTTGCGCTTGGTGAGAGAGGGAGTTGACTCTGGGAGATTGGAGGGGGTGCCCACTGGAAGGGGGGCATGAGCGCAAAGGTATCTCGTACCAATAGTGGGTTTAGCTGTTTCAACTGCTAGGCGTAAGGCCTCAGGGTACAGGTCTTGAACGGGAACCCATTGTGTGGGTTGTGGAATTGCTGCTGCGGCCACGTGGGATCGTTTTTGGCCTGGTTTAGTCCCCTGGGAGGTGGCTAAGAGGGCTTTTTTCGAGCTGTGCAGCCACAATACAGGTGTCCAAGGGCGTTACACCATGAACACCAGGGGCGCGCCTGATCAGGGTCAACAAAAAAGATCTCAGGGTATGCCTCAACTACCGCCACATGAGGAATAACCTCAATGTTGCGGGATATAGTGGGGGAGGGGATGAACGACGCCCTAGCAGTGCGAGCTCTTTGAGTGGGAGCATAGTAAGAGGGGACGCCAAAGTCCACTGAAAGAACAGACCCAAACTCCATTAAACCACGATGGAGCGCCAGTTTAAGAGACTTAGGATCAACAGTAGTTGGTAGGTTGGAAAAAGTAACCCATGAAATTTTCTCCAGGTGAGAGCGTGTGCAGGAGATGCGAAGAGATCCACGCGGAATAATGACCTGAAGGGTGGCAGCATGGTCAGCAAGGGCAGCTTCAGTGAAGCCCACATCGATGTAGTGGCCCTCCACTGATTCATAAATGGTGGTGTTAGTTGGGAATGTCTCCGCGATCGCTGCAAAGTATGAGAAGTAATCCTCCATATAGAATTCAACAGGGTTATGCCCATAATAAAGGCGAATTGTGTGGGAGAGGGTTGAGCGAGGTAGAGCTTTTTGCGCTCTAGTTTCGGCCCATTTCTTCTTAACATCAGCAATAAACGCCACTTCACGGGGATCAGCTTTGGGTAGCGTTGGTGACAGAGGTTTTTGCCACGCCCCAGTGGCTCCTTTGGTGCGTTTGTGTTTGCTTTGGGCTGCAATCGCGGGTTGAATGCAAGCTGGTGGTTTGGACAAGTTTGCGGAGTTCACCTGTTTCTGGAATGTTCCAGAAGTTGCTGGCGTCATATTGAATTGAGGAGCAGACTGTTAGGCCTCGCTAAATTGGGGAGGCCCATCCATATTGGAATTAACTTCAGCCAATTGGGAGGAGGGCGATGTTACATCACCATTCCAATCCATTTGGGTAAATTCAGCCCAAGTATTTGCTATGATTTCGTGGGCAAAACTCACTGTCTGATTGGTGAATTGGTCATTTTCGGCATATGGAGATAAAGTGCTGACTTGAGAATTGCCGATTACGGGGTTTAAATGGGATGGGTGAGATTGGAACTGGTGTGAAGCTCCAAAATCCGAGCCATTTGAATCACCATTGGGAAGAGTAGATTGTCCCAATTTGGTGCTTAGTGAACCAGAATTTGCGGCTAATCCAACCTTACATCCGAGGGTTTGTGGGCCAGGTAGCTGGGTATCGCCCCTCATGGGGGGAGCCAGAAACACGGCGTCAGCAATAATAGATGGGGCTGAATTAGCTGAAAAAATGGGGGAGGTGAATGCCTGGATGGGCTGAGTTGCATTCAACTGAGCAGACGCCATTAAAACAGCGTGGGTGATGGCCTCCTTGGTTGGAGGGGGCCCAGCGGGTTGGTGGGAGGTAGCGCACGCAGAGCTGTTGGGCGCGCAGGTTGCAGAAGTGCGATCAGGTGAACTGACGCTAGTTGAAGTAACTCCAGGTTGGGGGGTGGTGCCTGCTTTCACGGCCGCTGCTTGAGAGCGGGTGGTCTGGTTGACCATGAGGTGGGTAACCGGGGGTTTCTTCGTTTGGGGTGGTGCTAGCTCATTTGGCCAAGCCCGCGGGTTCTTTTGCGGGTTTCCTGCCATATTTGCTAATATCTTTCGTAAATCTCTTTAGTGGAGCTAAATTTCAAGGCTGAATTGATTTTCGAAAAGTGATACTTAGCAGAAAGAGATAATTAAGGCTGTCTATGTTACTAATGATAAATGTGAAAAACTAAGAGGAAAAGAGCTCCAAACCACGTGAACGCTTGCCTTGTAAAGAGTTAACCTGCAACAAGTGGTGTCAACCTAAAAATTTTATTTATCTTGTCCAATATTTGCCGCTGAAAAAAAGTACACATCCCCTAAAGAGGATACCCAACGCTGTAAACTGGGTGTATCTCCACACTGAGGGTGAAGATGATCATGAAGATGACGATTTGGCTAGTGCATGATACCACGTGTTAGGGTCACCCAGCGCGGTGGCTGTGCCTGCTAGATTGAGAGTTCACAGCACTGGCAAATCCAAATTGAGCGATACCTATTTGATGCAAGCAAAGCATCCTACCAAGGTCATCAAAACAGTTGAAGGAGGATAGCATTTAGTTATAATTACCTCAAGAACTTGGCACTGGATGGTGAGAATACTGTCAAATCTAACACTAGTGCTTCTGCTTTACACAGTTTGAGGAATCTGCTACCAACGTACTGACCACTGGAACCCTTTCTGCAAGAGCGTAACAAAAGTGGATGTTATTATAAAAATGTGCGAGTTTTGGAAGTACTGGACACTGGGGCTCCAGTCAACATCATATCATCAAAACTCATGAATAAACTGAAGTTTATGCCTGATATCGACTATAATGTGGAGTACTGCACTGCAAGGCCAGAGGTTACCCGCGCTTTAGGATCCTATTCCGTGTTACCCTTATGCTTTGGGATCACAGCCCTGATGGTGCCAGCAGAGGTTTTGGACAACGACCACTATGACTTCTTAATAAGGACTCAGTTTCTCTTAGTTTTTGTAATTAAATTTGATTACCACCAGCATGGTGAGTATCTTAAGTTACCAACTTCCGCCGATATTTAAGGATGAAGATGTCAATTTTGCGGAAACAATTTACGTGTTTGGTGAAAATGGACCAATCTATCTACCCCATACACTACACCTTGACCAAAAAAGGTTTAAAAGCAGTTATCTCCTACCATTAGCGCAGAAGAAGGGCTTCCACTGAGTGCTAGTGAAAACATAGAAATTTGACCAGGGGATCAACGTAGGATGACCCTGTCAATAACGTGAAAATTCCGCCTAATACCATATTAAAAAGTATAAAGCTGCAATAGAATCCATAAGAAAAAACCCAAAGTACTACCAGGATTCTATGACACACATTACTATGGAGAGATGAACATTGTTTTTTTGAACATCACTACCCAACCTATCAGAGTCAAAAAAGGACAAGTTATTACACTGGCACAACTGACCTGTTGCCAGGAGATTAATCTGTACATGCAGTAGGAGATTTTAATGAGATCAGGTTTGATGATGTGACCCCTAAGTAGCAGAAGGAGCTTGATGAGATTTTGGATGATTTCAACAACATCTTTAGTACTAGCTCCAATAATTATGATCTATGCATAGGCGAGGTCAATAAAATGGATAAATGTTCTGCTATCCCATTCAAAATTTAGATCCTATCGCCAACAAAAGCAGAGAATGCAGTTTTGCTCAAGAGCTGAAATATAGCTGAAGAAAGCCTAATTAGACCATTAATAAGCCCATGAGCATACCTTTATTTTTATGTGCGCAAAAAAGGATGGAACCCATAGGATAGTCATGGACTACGCCACCTGAAAGAGATAACTAAGAAGGACTTGTACCCATTACCATGCATTGATGATGCTCTGAAATGCCTGGGCAGCTCAAAAGTTCTTTTTGCAATGGATCTGGCCAGCGACTACTGGCAGATGGAGCTCTCACCAAAAGATCAAGAGAAATGTGCCCTGATTAATAGCCAGGGGTTGTTTTAGCCCACGAGGATGCTGCAGGGGCTCTTTAACGCCACTGCTATCTTCCAGCATGAGATAGATCACATTATTGGCGATATCAGGTTGAGTGTGCTGATATACTCAATGATATCACTGTGTTCAACCAAACGTTTTAAGAGCATCTGAAGCACCTCTTGGAGGTCTTTACACAGCTGAGCGCATCTAATTTGAAGTTAAACGCAGTAAGTGCACCTTCCTCAATAGACAATTAGAGTTCCTTAGGCACAATAATAGCCCTAGCAGAATCAAGCCTCAATATGAGAGATTGAACATCATCGTGGAAATGGAGCCAATAAGGAGCATACGTAATATCCAAATGTTCCTCAAGATGGTGGGATACTACTGGGAGTTCATCCACCATTTCGCAGACTTGGTGCACCCCTCAAAACTGCTCACTAAAGAAATGAAGTTTGAGTGGTGCCTGGAACAGGAGCAGGACTTTGTGGAGTTAAAAGCATGATTGGTAGAGGATACATTCTCGTCATAACAGTTTGCTTGCCTGTCACAAAAGTCCAAAAATGGGCTCAAAGCTGAAAAAATTAGTGAAGAAATCAGAAAACGAAAAGATGGAGCGAATATAGAATACTTTATTAAGTTAGAAAGCGTCTATAATTATAGGGTTTGGGGACATGGTGCCTCATGGACCTTTGTGGCCCCGTAAGATTAGGATCTTTTACTGCCTTCCAGATTGAGCGCCTGGTCAGTGCCCTCATTGTACTATGTCATCCTCATGACTAAAGCAGTGGGGGAGGCGCCTCTTGTGATTTGGGAAGTGGAGAAAGTGTTCCTGAAGTTTTCATTGAATCCCATATACGTGATGTTTCCTGATTAATTCTAGATTTGGTGCTTTCAAAAAAGGTTCTGCAACGCTGGTTTGATAATCAACTTGTCAAAACTCAATTTGGAAGCAGTAATTAAGGTTGCTAATTATCTTAAATTTTGACAATGCCCCATCAAGATCCTGTCAGATGGGAGTATAGGGCCGGAGGAACCAGCCTTACACTCGATTTACCACCGTCCTTGATTGATGTTGGCAATGGAGTATTTGGATTTCACTTTATGAATGACCTATAATGTCTGGATTAAAGAAAGTTGAGCTTATTCTGTTGACCTCCGGATCAAGGATGATAAAAGCTAACAATGTCAGCTAATTAAACGGGTTTAGGAGGGTCATCTGATATCAAGTTGGGATTCCTCCCTTCCTGTGGTGGTGACAATGCTTTGCATGGATAGGGCTTGAAGCTGAACAATTTCATCAGCTAATGACCTCATGGGTAGATCAGAGTTCTCAGGAGAGGATGCTTGAGAAAAGGCTGAATGCTACTTGATAACTGGTGAGCATGTCCATATAGAAATTCAAAGGAGGTCATCTTAATGACTTGATGGTAGCCTTTCTATAGGCAAGCAAAGCGATGGGTAAATATTATTCCATCAAGCAGGCTCAGAGGCAGCCATCTTCCATAAAATAGAGACAAGAGTTCCTTTAGCACGTTCCACCACCAGTTGATGGATGGTTTGTAAGTGGAGCGAAACTTTGGTTAGTGCCAAAAAGCAAAGTAATTTCTTGGACTACCTGCGAGGTGAAATTTATTTCATTATCCAAAAGTAAAGTTTGAGGGAATCCATGATGGGTGAAAACAGATTGAATAAGGAAGAAAACCAGGGCTTTAGCAGTGGCAGCAGGGACCAAAAATGCTTTGAACCATTTGGTTAGTTGGCCCATGGCTAGGAAGGTATATTTATGGCCATGCAATCCAGTGGGAAGAGGGCCTATCATATTAATGCTAATGACAATGAAGGGTACCAATGGGGCAATGACTAAGCATTGGTATCAAGGACAAGCCCAGTCTTGGGATTTTCAAGTCATACAGGCCTGCAGGACCTCTTGGGTGGTTTCCACCATTTGGTCCCAAGAACATCGTTTCTTAAACCATTTTTAAGTCTTCTTATCTGCCCCATGTCCCACAGTAGTATGACCCTCTAGGATAACATCAGTTCAAGAAGAAGGGCGGACATATGGAGCCGTTTCTTATTGACCCTCTTATATAGCAGCCTGTCTCTGATCTGGGTATCTCAAATCAAATTTCGGAGCTCAGCTAGAACCTCAGGAGTTTCAAGCTCTCAGAGTTTAGGTCAGCCACACAGATCATACAGTCGGTCATCCCTGGGGTCAAAGCAGCCAGCACAGGCATCCTAGAGAGGCCAATGGCGTTCTGGTGTATTGCGTCCACACAATGGTCAATAATGAAATAATCGCTCTGCAGTCTCAAGGCCCATCTGGATAAACGGCCATCCAGGTCCTTCATCTGATGGAGCCACTGTAGTTAGGAATAATCAGTGGCAATAGCAAAGTGGGTGCCATAGAGATAGGGCTTAAAGTGTTTGATCGCTAATAAGATAGCCAGGCATTCCTGATCAGTAACGCTATAGTTCGCTTGGCCTTTATCAGAGTTTTGATAAAATAGGCCACTGGGAGGTCAACCTGATTTTCGTCATGTTGGGCTAGGATGGCCACAATGGGCGACATTGCTAGTATCATTGAGCAACAAGAAAGGTTGATCAAAATGTGGGTGGACTAATTTGGGTTAGTGCAAAAACAGTCCTCAACATATTAAAAACCTATTATTGTTCCGGTCTCCACTAAAAAAAGGAACTTTTTTCTTTAGGAGGTAAAATAGAGGTTCAGATAGGTTGGCAAACTTAGGGATAAACTGAAAATAATAACTCGCTATGACAAGGAATACCTGATTATTTATTAGGCTCTGGGGTGTGACATCTTTTTCATAGCGTCAACTTTTTCCAGTATGGACTGGATATCATTTATTGAGACATTGTGTCCCAGAAACTACATTTTCAATTTTAAGAAGGATCACATTGAAGGTTTTAGCTTTATTAAAGTCTTCCTAAGAGGATTGAAAATTTCCTAAAGGTGCTCCTTGTGTCCATCAAAAATTGTGAGAAGACAGTGATGTCGTCAAGGTAGATGAGGATGCACAATAGCCTCAAGTCCACAAGGATCCCATTCATGGCTCATTGAAAAGTGGCTGGCGCATTACAGAGGCCCTGGGGCATCCTCAGGGGTTAAATAGCTCTTCAATGGCTATGACTGTGCACTTGGCTCAATATTTAGGGGCGAGCTCCACTTGCCAATATCCACTGGCAAGGTCCATTGCAGAAAAGTACTAGATCAGGTGAGCAGTCAGAGAGATTTGTCAATTCAGGGAAGAAAATAACATCCTCTTACTAAAACTTTTCTTTCACGTTGCATACACTTTTGCAACCTATTCAATTCAAGACTAAATCTAGTTTGATAATTCATAGAGGGGATTAGTCTGCGCCCATGTCCGGGAGCAGTTGGGCAAGCAAGGCAAGAGGAGCAGGCGGAAGGCCCGCGGCCTCTAACGTTTGAAAACGCCTCGGAGAATCTGGCGGAATAGAAAAAAATCTAAAAAACTGGTGGTCACAATTATCCCGGAGATACTCGCGTGGCAAGCATGATGCAACCAGTACATCAACACGCCACATTCCCAGCCACTTTCGTTGGTGGAATTTGGAGTCCGTGTGTATCTGGACATCCAAAAAATGGCCCTATGGGAAAAATTTTGTGAAGATGTACACAAAATTTTCCCAACCGCGGTGTACGTTGCACCTCACTCCATGTCACATGGTTGGCTGGACCTAGGTTTCGAAAGCAAAATAGCAGCAGATGAGGCTGCAGCGGTGCGCATAGTGGTTGACTTCCCCGAAGGGCAATGGGTCGTCGAAACTAAACACACCAGATGGACAAAATCAAACCAAATTTTCCTCACGTTTGACTTTTTGCCTACTATGGTAAAATGTGACATTTTGGAGCAACACCTGAAAGATGGTCTCGCCATATATGGCGAAATACAATCTTTCGAAATGCAACATTTCATGCTGATGCCACACCTGTGCACTGGCAAAGCCATCGCAGTTCTGACCCCAACTGAGGAGATCGCGAATGACCTAACCCAGATCCTGCACTCCACCTTTATTGACATTGCAGGGCATACCACCCACCCATTCCGGGTAACCGTGGACAGCGCGCCCCCCATTTGCACCCACTGTGACATGTTTGGCCATAAGGAGCACGCATGCCCCATCAAAGAGGGCGTCACATTCCAAGAGCACCCCTCAGCAGCCATGACCAGCGGAGAGGCGCATTACGAACCAACCACAAGCACCAAGGAGGCTTTCTTGTGGGGAGCACAAGGCTGCTACCTATTGGTAAAGCCCATCTCCCCACAGGAGCGGAAGAAGGCTAAGCAGGCCCATAGGGCCACGGCCAAGGAAACGGCCAAGGCCAACACCACCATCCCACACTCACAACGCCAGGAGGACATGGAGACCTTCGCAGCGGAAGCAACTCAGGAATCCATCACCCAATCAGATTGGGAGGCCCATGCTGAATGGGCCACTCAATCTGAGGATCCAATGGGAGATTCGATCTCACCCAGTTGATGCACCCAAGCCTCAGTCAAAACCAACTTGGGACCAATCCTAAACGAAAATTTTTTTTTGCCCCACTTGATGGTGCACCAAACTTATCCGCACCACAAAAAATTCGTCCAACGTCGGGAAAACAAAAAGCGAAGGCCAAAGCTAACGCGACTCTTTCATCAAAAATTAACAAAAACCCCAATAGCGTTGCTGCTAACACCCCCTCGCTGCTGTGAAAGCCTGTGGGGACCTGGAAGAGGCTGGTGGGCCCGGGGGCCCAACCCCTCACACCTAAGGTGCGATGGGGGAAACCTTCACTCTAGGGATGCTGAATATCGCCGGACTCAAGGCCTCCCCATCCTGGGCTAGGAAACTGAGTTTTTTACAAAACAATTTACCCGTGGATATCCTGGCCATCCAGGAGTCCCACTGTCCACGAGGTTCTAAGGAAGCTTTGAAAACAATGCTCCTACCATCCCTATCCTTTTGGTCAAAGCACTGTGGGGTGCTAATTCAGAAAAACAATTTTTTCAAATTTACATCTTCAGAAACATTCCTAAGATGGCTGAGTGCTCGTTGTCACCTTCACATAGCTGATGTTGCACACACAATAGTCAACATTTACGCCCCAAATGGTGCACATGAGCGTCAGGAATTTTTCTCACCGGTCAAATCCCTCCCACTACCCCCTGATTCTTTCCTAGTTGGTGACATGAACTGTTGGCTAACCTCACCAATGGACCGGTGGCCGCCCTCACCCCACGCCTCACAGGGTCACGTAGAACTACGCGTTCTAAAAGCCACCCTTGGGTTAAGGGATGCACTACTGCAACATGCCCCACTGCTCAAAAACATGATGCGTCCCCACACCCATAATGGCCAATTAAGGTCCATGACCCGCATTGACCTTATTCTAGCACCAGCGAAATTCCAACCCCACATCTCCCACTTCAAAACAACGAAAATGGAATTCTCTGACCACCGACTGGTCTCAATAACATACCACTTACCCGTCACAGTTGCAAAGGCCCCACATTGGTGCAAAATCCGCCCCCCCAAGCTTGCATCGCTAGGATTTTCCACGTGGGTGGAAGAGGCAACTTTGGCAAAATTGTTTGTTGCACTGTTTTGCATGGACCCCATTTCCACATGGGCAACTTTCAAAGAAGACACCATCCGCCACTATCGCCATCTCTCCTCCAGATGCTCATGAGCCACATCAGCGGTTATATTGTGAGCACTGGCGGAATTGGCCCACTTGGAGTCCAACATTCCAGCCACAGGATATAGCCCTGCATGGGGCCGGAAGTGGGCGGAGGCAGCCACCCACCTCAACGCACTCGAAAGACAACACAAACATTGGGTTTGTGTCCAATACAGGGCCACACGCATCACTAAAGGCAACAAGTGCACCGCATACTTCTTCAAAAAATTTTCGCACCACGCCAGAGCGTAGCCTGCACACAGGTGCGAAGATCAAATAATTCCATTGCGGATACACCGGCCAAAGTGGCAATCAAAACGCAAAGATATTACTCTGAGTTATACCGAGCTGAACCAATTCAGCCAGCCGAAATGGCGAAATTCTCAACTGAGCTCATATCCGCACCATTTTCCAATACCCGGAAATAATGAATTTAATTACTCCAAACGAATTATGGACAGCCATTCGCGGTGCGCCAAGCCAAAAATGCCCAGGCCCAGATGGCATTCCATATGAGTTCTACAAAAAATATTTTAAATATATATCCCCATTGCTGCTAGCCTCACTCAACCAAAGCCTGTTGGAAATGTGCCTCCTACCAGGAGGACATGAGGCCTTTACTGTCACACTCTTCAAGAAAGGGGATAAGCTTGACTTAACCAACTGGCACCCCATTTCTCTAACAAACACAGACACCAAAATTTAATAAAAATCATGGCTAACCGTTTAGGGACTGTAGCATCTGCCACCATCTCCCCAGAACAATTCGGTTTCATCCCCAGAAGGTCGATTTGGGATAACGTGCACTCTGTGGCTAATGTGTGTCAGTCCACAGCCTCTGGGGCACTTGGATTCTTGGACCAACAAAAGGCTATGATAGAGTAAACTGGGAATACCTTAGGGCCTGTTACATCAATTCCGCCTACCCCCGCTTCATAAACTGGGTGATGCTGCTCACAGAATCTGCAACAATGGCAGTGCGTGGCCCAGGCTTCCTAATGGAAGTAGTCCACCCTTAAAGGGGCCTGCGACAAGGGGACCCCCTCAGCCCACTATTATACAACTTCAGCCTTGACCCACTACTGCGAAATGTGAATGCCCACCTCACTGGGGTCCATGTGCCAGGCCAAACCCCAGTCAAGATGATGGCATTTGCAGACGATTGCGTAGTGGGGGTGTCTAATAACAAAGATGCACGCGCGCTTGAAGCCCTCATCCAGGAATATTCCCGGGTAAGCAAAGCGGCACTGAACGCCTCCAAAACCAAAATCATCCTCCTTGGTCAGTTTCAGAACTGCTGGGCCCCAGCAAGTAGTTCCCAACCCGGCCCATCTGCTCGCCCATGTCCACGCCTTACTAACTCAACACACACCGCCCCACTGGTGCTCCCCTTTGTGCCACGTCCTACCATAGGACCGGTACGCCATCTGGGTGTGTGGATGGAGGCAGGCGGATACGCGTCAGCAGTAATGGAGTGCCGTATACTGGACAACGTGACAAAGCGAATCGTCTCACTCAAAGCCCACCTTACTACCCTCACTGGCAGGGTTGTTCTTGCCAACTCTATGCTCCTATTCAAAGTCTGGTTTGAAGCCCACGCCATCCCCTTCTCCCCAAGCTTTTTCAAATCCCAGTATGCTTTGCTGCAAGGATGGCTTTGGTCAGGCCACCCTCCACCAGTACGGCTAGAGGTCATGTTTGGCTCTCATCATCAAGGTGGCATGGGCCTGCTTGACTTCAAAGCCCATGCCGCCAAGATCCTGGCTACCTGGATCGCGGCCGTCACTGCTCCTACACTCCCATCCCAACACTGGTCCCGCGTGGCCCGCTCTAACTTCTCCCGAGCCTTGGGCCTCAATAATCCATCAAACCCCACTCCCTGATGAAATACCTCGCATCACACACATCGGCCACAGGTCCCCACTGGACTAAAACCCACTGCAAACGTATCCTACTCTCCATGTGAAGCGCAGAGTGGAGAATTCGTATTATTGGACATACAGCCCGAAGAGGCCGCCCCTCTCCTCAGTTCACACAAGAGGTACAGGGGCTACCCATTCATGATGGCGTGATCCCCATTCGACCCCAAGTCCTATCCAGGGTGGACTACCTGAACATGATGGACATCCCTTATTCCGTTGAAACCCAAAAGACTATTTGGAAATACGCACACCATCCTCTGTTGCAGCCTCAAGTCCGCTCCCATGTATGGCGCTGCCTGAGGCGGGTGTATCGTACAGCTGAGCGCTCTAACGCTTTACACTCATCCTGTGTCATGTGTGGCCAGTATGGAACGCTGTACTACCGCCTGGAGAAGTGCCCCACCTCTAAAGTGATATGGCGTGAAGTCCAACGTCTGCTAGGCCAGGATCAAACGCATTCCTTCAGTCTGTCAAGAGATATGTTTGCTTCATCAATGGCCTCCCCCTCCCACCCTCCCTCCATGCTCTGGTAGTTGCAATCGCCATGTGGACTATCCACACGATTGTCTTGGAAGCCATCGCTGGATCCATCCCCACCCTCCCTGAAGCTGTCCACAGATTCTGGTCTCATTTGGTGGACCACTTTCAAGCGTAGATGTTTGGATATCTCCCACCGCGTCGCCGACAGCTGGTCTCCTCCTGGTTCCCAGTCTGGTTCATCAAATCAGACCCCTTCCTCCACACGTGCTCAATAGTGGCTACGGCCCCTTCACACGTTCCCTCTCCCCTCCCCATAAGTGGCGTTCCCGCTGGCAACAAGAGATAGCATCGCTTCTCTGGGGTGCCTCCCCTGGTACTATGTTTTGTCTCGTCTGAATCATATTCGGAAGTGTCCGTCCCATGGTCGGCCTTCCCCGCAATTTAAATTTAAAAATAACATCCTCTTGGTAATAAGGGTGAACCATCAGTAGTCTATCACCACCCAATGGCTGCCATCCTTTTTCAGAGTCACAGGAGAGGAGAGGCTAAGGGCTGAGTGAAGGCACCAAGAGTCCAACTTTGAGTAGTTGTTTAAGCTCTACCGCCACCTGGGTATCAGGGAGATGGCATATGAAGTTTAGACTGGCTTCCATACAGGATGAAAAAGCACCCAAAAAGCAAGTCAGAATGCCAGAGACATTGCAGCTTAATGATATTATATGGTGCGTGAGGATGGGAAACAAATGTGGGTTGATGTGTGACAAGCTTAAAAAGAAACCCACCAATTAATTAGGCAGTTGCAACTTCAGACTCCGTGGGCCTTACTGCAGGGAGGTGAACTATCAGACTAGATGCTTTGGAATACTTCATAAGAGGGTTTGACACAAATTTCAGAGGAGAGGGGGTGGATCCTCACTTGAAGTGGAGATAGATGAGCCCTCATGATTCTGATATCCTGTTGGCAAATGGCTTCAATGATGGATTAGATTCACAGAAATTTCTTACTTGATAGGCCCAGTTGGCTATGGAGGGAGCTATTTTTACTACCCTACCTGATATCACCTAGTCAATGTAGGGCCCAAAGGGCCACAATGTTAGCACTATAGGGAGCTCAGCAAGAAAGAATTTGAAGTAAAATCAAAAGGAATTGGGAACTCGAGGTAAATTTTATTGTAAATTAGATCTAAGAAAATTGACCAATAATTTCCTCAGTGTGATACAACTGTTTAACTAGTGGTCAATTTAATAAAACTAATCAAAGAATGGAATCAGGGCCCTCAAATTTTGACCTAACCTGACGAACTTTAGAGGGGGAGAAACGATCTCAATCTTAACCAAATTCAGAAAATTGTTGGCGTGCCAAGTCACTATCAGTTTGACCTCAAACGCATGACTCGTGGCTTCACTGTGTTTACAATGGTTAGTGTGACAGCATCTAGTCTGATAGGCAATGTGAATCCCCCAAGGCCACCCCACATAGGGGCGGTTTCAATGGGTCAGAAACAGGTTTGGGATACCCAACCACATGGTGCCTAGTTGCTGGGGCGTATGTTTGGCCAAGTGGGTAACATTGATCAGCAATCCAGATTTTTCAAGTAGGGGTTTTAAGCTAGCAGTAACAGTTTATAATGGAGGTAAATGCCCGTCAGGCTTTATCCCCAATGATTTTAATGGGAGTTCTGAATCAACAACATAATTGCCTATTAGCTTGATGCCATTACCAATTTTGGCTGAGGATTTATTATTTGACACATTCTGACTAAGAGGTACGCGCCTTTTGGGCTTTGTCCCTGTAGATTTTGGAGCAAGTTTTGAACTGTGACATTTACCAATGGCCCAATGCCATTGATGAGTGTTACTGAGGATTCAACACTTAATTTTGCATCTACCAAATGTGCGAGCCCATCAGGCCTCATTAACATGGTTTTAAGGCAATTGGACTTTGATTTCGAGGGCTCAGCACCATTGACTTCATAAGATCCTTTCAGCCTATGGTCGTAGAGGTTTCCAGAAATTTCAACGCAAATTTCCTCAATTTGCCATACTAATTTGGCTGAGGCAAGCGCGGGGACAGGGGGAGGAATCTTTAAAGGGAGAGCTGTTACCCAGCGCTCGTCTACCTCATGGGTGAGATCACCCTGTGTGACGAGGGGTACAGCCGCCCTCTTCAGACCCTTTTATTAAGAAATGGAAACACTTCCCGGTATAAGCATATGGGACACTCCCCGGGACTTACACTGGGATTCTTCAACCTTACTTTTTTGGTAAGGTTGGGACTAGAAAGTGGGAGCGTCCCTAGTCACCACATGATTTATAACATCATTCAATTTTCCAAATCATAGATCAAGGATTAAAATAGGTCTGAATTATTATCTAATAACTATTTAACTTTGCACTGTTTTTCTTCATGTAAATTCTTCTCATGACTGATGTCAACTAAGGCCGCTGATGTTGCATCCCATATTAAAGTCCATTCTGGCTCCCAGAACTGTGTACGTTGTCAACAGCCTCTAATGATAGTAGGCGGACATAGGCGGCGGGACTGCTTGGTCCTATTACCTTTTGTCTGTTGGTAAGGTTAGCCAACAAACTGATATAGATCCAACTTAAGCTGGATTTGGAATTCTTAGGCACGTTAGAACATCCTTGGGGGATGAGTTATCCAGGCCCCATATTTCCAGCAGGTATCCGGAGGGAATGTTAACATGAACCCAGGTATTGACAATGATTTGGGACTTCAGAGGTATAGTGGTCGCCCTAGGTAAGTAGATCGACATGCCTTCTTGTCCATCAACAGCAGGTGAGGGCAGCCGGACCCAAGAGCACCTTATGTGATATTTGAGTTAGTTGATTATCCCTCACTCTCTAGTAGGCAAGCTTGTGCATTGACTCCTTCTTAGAGTTGTGGGAAGGTTCAAAGATTAGGTAGACCTGATGTCCCGGTAGAAATAAAAATCTGTCGTCATGATGTACCACCACTTAGTAGCCTCAGAGAAACTGAGTTCCGTGTTGAAGGTCATAGATTAGGTTATCCAGTGCGATGGTGGGAGCATTTACAAAAAGCTTCCCAAATTGGATAGATAGGGAAGAATAGGCCCCTAAAGACCAGGTGCATTGTGGCCCAGATGTGCCATAATCCATATAATGCGCTAAATCCAGAGCGTTCTTGATATATTTTATCAACTAGAATGATATAACATATGGTGGAACCACTGTTGACTATATAAAGAGCTAAAATCTTATGAACATGAACAATGACACGGGTAAACTTTTCTCTCTTGTTGCAATCACTTTTGCAACTTATTCAATTCAAGTCTGATTCTAGCTTGATAATCTCACAGAGGAGATTAGTCTGCGCCCATGTCAGGGAGCAGTTATAAAATAATATAAGAGGACCAGGTGGTAGACCCGCGGCCTCAAACGTTCAAAAAGGCCCAGAGAAACCGGTGGAATAGAAAAAAATTTAAAAAACCCAGCGGTCACTATTTCCCCTGAAATCCTCGCTTGGCAAGTGCGATGCAACCAGTACATCAACACACCGCACTCCCAACCACTCTCGTCGGTGGAATAAGGAGTCCATGTGTTTCTGGACATCCAACAAACAGCTCTATGGGAAAAATTTTGTGGGGATGTGCACACTTTTTTCCTGACCGCGGTGTACATTGCACCTCACTCCATGTCACATGGTTGGCTGGACCTAGGTTTCGAAAGCAAAATAGCAGCAGATGAGGCTGCAGCGGTGCGCATAGTGGTTGACTTCCCCGAAGGGCAATGGGTCGTCAAAACTAAACACACCAGATGGACAAAATCCAACCAAATTTTCCTCACGTTTGACATTTTGCCTACTATGGTAAAACGTGCCATATTGGAGCAACACCTGAAAGATGGTCTCACCATTTATGGCGAAATACAATCTTTCATGATGCAACGCTTTACACTGATGCCACACCTGTGCACTGGCAAAGCCATCGCAGTTCTGACCCCAACTGAGGAGATTGCAAAGGACCTAACCCAGATCCCACACTCCACATATATCAATATTGAAGGGCACACCACCCACCCTTTCCAGGTAACCGTGGACAGCACGCCCCCCATCTGCACCCACTGTGACGCGTTCAGCCATAAGGCACATGCATGCCCCACCAAGGAGGGCATCACATTCCAAGAGGACCCCTCGGCAGCCATGGCCAGCAGAGAGGCGCACTATGAACAAACTGCAAGCACCAAAGAGGCTTTCCCGTGGGGAGCACAAGGCTGCTACCTACTGGTAAAACCTATTTCTCCACAAGAGCGGAAGAAGGCCAAGCAGGCCCATAGGGCTGCGGCCAAGGAAGCGGCCAAAGTCTTCACTGCTATCCCACACTCCCAACGCCAGGAGGATATCGAAACCTTTGTGGTGGAAGCAACTTGGGAATCCATCAACCAATCAGATTGGGAAGCCCATGCTGATTGGGCCAACCAATCTGAGGATCCGATGGGTGACTCAATTTCACCCGATCTTTGTGACCAAGCTCCTGATAAAACCAACTTTGTCTCCAACCTACCTGAAAATTTTTTTGACCCGCCCAATGGTGCACCAAACTCATCTGCACTGCAAAAAATTTGTTTGACGTTGGGAAAACAAAAAGTGAGGCAATAGCCAACGTGAACCTTTCTGCTAAATCAACAAAACTACCAATAGCGTTGCTGCAAACACCCAAACTGCTGTGAAGGCCCATGGGGATCTTAAGGAGGCTAGTGGGCCCAGGTGCCCACCCCTTGCACCTAAAGAAGCAAAGGGGGAAACCTTCACTTTAGGGACATTAGATATCGCTGGACTCAAGGCCTCGCCGTCCCAGGCTAGGAAACTGAGTTTTTTCAAAACAATTTACCCGTGGATATCCTGGCCATCCAGGAGTCCCACTGTCTGTGAGGTCCCGAGGATGCTTGGAAAACCATGCTCCTCCCATCCCTATCCTGTTGGTCAGAGCACTGTGGGGTGCTAGTTCAGAAAAACAATTTTTTCAAATTTTTATTGTCAGAATCCTTCCTCAATAGCTGAGTCCTCATTGTCACTTTCTTGTGGGCTGATGTGGCACATGCTATCATCAATATCTATGCCCCAACCTGTGCATGAGAACATCAGGAATTTTCTTGTCAGTCAATTCCCTCCCGTTACCCCCAGACCCTTTTGTAGTTGGCAATATGAACTGTTGGATAAACACTCCAACGGACCGTTGGCCTTCCTCCTCCCATGCCCCCCAGGGTCACATATAACTTCGCGTTCTAAAGGCCACCCTTGGGTTAATGGATGCGCTGCCACGGTGAGCCCCGCTGCTTAAAAACATGATGCAACCCCAAATCCACAACGGCCAATTAAGGTCCATGACCCGCATAGACCTTATCCTTATGCTGGCGAAATTCCAACCCCACATTTCCCACTTTAAAACAAAAAAAAAATCGAATTCTCTGACCACCAGCTGGTCTCAATAACCTATCACCTACCTGTCACAGTGGCTAAGGCCCCACTTTGGTGCAAACTCCGCCCTCCCGAACTTTCTTCACCAGGAATTTCCACTTGGGTGGAATCAGCAACTTTGGCAAAAGAGTTTGTTACACCATTTTGCGTGGACCCCATCTCCACATGGGCAGCCTTCAAAGAGGATACCATCCGCCACTCTCGCCACCTCTCCTCCTGATGCTCACAAGCCACATTGGCTGTCATCTCGCGCACTCTGGCAGAGTTGGCACACCTGGAGTCCAACATACCAGCCACAGGATACAGCCCTGCATGGGGCCAGAAGTAGGCGAAGGCAGCTGCCCACCTCAACGAACTTGAAAGGCAATGCAAACATTGGGTTTGTGTTCAGTACAGGGCCAAATGCATTACAGAGGGTGACAAGTGCACCGGATATTTTTTTAAAATATATTTCTCACCATGCCAGAGCGTGGCCTACACACAGGTGTGAAGATCAGATGATTTCATCGCGGATACACCAGCTGAAGTAGCAATCAAAACATAAAATTATTACCCATCTAGTACTAAAAAACATAAAAGTATTACTTCAAGTTATACCAATCTGATCCAATTCAGCTGGCCGAAGTGGCGGAATTTCACAACTGAACCCACATCTGCACCATTTCCCGATACCCAGAAATAATGAATTTTATTACTTAAAATAAATTATGGACAGCCATCCACAGTGCACCAAACCGGAAATGCCCAGGCCCAGATGGCATTCCATATGAATTCTATAAAAAGTACTTCAAATATATATCCCCACTACTGCTTGCCTCACTTAACCAGAGCCTTCTGGAAACGCGCCTCCTACCAGGAGGACAAGAGGCCTTCACAGTCACACTCTTCAAAAAAGGGGACAAGTAGACTTAGCCAACTGGCGCCCCATTTTTTTAACTAACACGGATACAACAATTTTAACAAAAATCATGGCTAACCATTTAGGGATAGTAGCATCTGCCACCATCTCCTCAGAACAATTTGGTTTCATACCCAGAAGATCAATTTGGGACAACGTTCACTCTGTGGCTAACGCATGCCAGTTCACAGCCTCTGGGGCACTTGTATTCTTGGACCAACAGAAGGCCTATGATAGAGTAAACTGGGAATACCTCAGGGCCTGCCTCCATCAATTCCGCTTACCCCCTCGCTTCATCAACTGGGTGATGCTGCTCACGGAATCATCAACAATGGCAGTACATGGCCCTGGATTCCTAACGGAAGTAGTCCGCCCTCAAAGGGGCTTGCGACAAGGGGACCCCCTTAGCCCACTCTTATACAACTTCAGCCTTGACCCACTACTTCGAAACGTGAATGTCTAACTCACTGGGGTCCATGTGCCAGGCCAATCCCAGTCAAGATGATTGCATTCGCAGACGACTGTGTGGTTGGGGTGTCTAATAATAAAGATTCACGCGCACTTGAAGCTCTCATCCAGGAGTATTCCAGGGTAAGTAACGCTGCACTGAATGCTTCCAAAACCGAAATCATCCTCCTTGTTCAGTATCAAACCTGCTGGTCCCCAGCAACCAGTGCCCAGCCCAGCCCATCTGCTCGCACTCGTGCTCGCCCTCCCATTTCACCCCATACCGCCCCACTGGTACTCCCCTTCGTGCCACGCCCTACCATAGGGATGGTCCACCATCTGGGTGTGTGGGTGGAGGCAGGCGGGTATGCATCAGCAGTTATAGAGAGTTGTATTCTAGACAACGTGATGAAGCGCATTGCCTCCCTCAGAGCCCACCCTATTTCCCTTACTGGCAGGGTTGTTTTAGCCAACTCTATGCTTCTCTCCAAAGTCTGGTTTGGAAGCCCACGCCATCCCCTTCTCCCCAAGATTTTTCAAATTCTTGTATGCCCTGCTGCAAGGATGGCTTTGGTCAGGCCGCCCACCACCAGTATGGCTAGAGGTCATGTTTGGCCCTCATCATCATGGTGGCATGGGCCTTCTTGACTTCAAAGCCCATGCTGCCAAGATCCTGGGCACCTGGATTGCAGCCGTCACCGCCCCTATGCTCCCCTCCCAACACTGGTCCCGCGTGGCCCACTCCAACTTTTCCCGCGCCTTGGGCCTCAACAATCCATCGAACCCTCACTCCCTGATGAAATACCTGGCTTCACACCCATCGGCCACAGGTCCTCATGAGACTAAAACCCACTACAAACGAATCCTCCTCTCCATGCGGAGCGCTGAGTGGAGAATTCATATTAGTGGACACACAGCTCAGAGAGGCCGCCCCTCTCCTCATTTACACAAGAGGTACAGGAGCTACCCATCCAAGATGGCGTAATCCCCACACGGCCCCATGTCCTATCCAGGGTGGACTACCTGGACATGATGGACATCCCTTACTCCATTGAGACCCAAAAAACTATCTGGAAAAACGCACACCATCCTCTGTTGCAGCCTCTAGTCCGCTCCCATGTGTGGCGCTGCCTGAGGTGGGTGTATCGTACAGCTGAGCGCTCTAACGCTTTACACTCATCCTGTGTCATGTGTGGCCAGTATGGAACGCTGTTCCACCACCTGGAGAAGTGTCCTACCTCTAAAGTGATATGGCGCGAAGTTCAAGGTCTGCTGGGCCAGGATCAAACGCATCCCTTCAGTCTGTCAAGAGATATGTCTGCTCTATCAATGGCCTCCTTCCTTCCACCCTCCCTCCGTGCTCTGGTGGTTGCAATCGCCATGTGGACCATCCACACGATCATCTTAGATGCCATCGCAGGCTCCACCCCCACCCTCCCAGAAACTGTCCACAGATTTCGGTCTCATTTGTTGGAACACTTCCAAGCATGGATGTTTGGATACCTCCCACCGCGTCGCTGACAGCTGGTCTCCTCCTGGTTCCCAGTTTGGTTCATCAAATCAGACCCTTTCCTCCACACATGTTCAATTGTGGCTACGGCCCCTTCACACGTTCCCTCCCTTTCCCATAAGTGGCGTTCCCGCTGGCAACAAGAGATAGCATTGCTTCTCTGTGGTGCCTTCCCTGCTAATAAGTTTTGTCTCTTTTAGGTCAAATTTGGAAGTGTCCATCCCATGGTCGGCCTTCCTTGCAATAAATTTAAAAACAATGACACGGGTAACCAGACTTCCAAACTACTGAGGTAGCGTGAGAAATAATGGAGAGTCATCAGAAGAAGAGTAAGCAGTATCAATTCGTTCATTATCAACGGGTACCAAAATTTCTTATTCAGGTAATATAGCTTCAGGTTCATTTGAGGTAATGGATGATCTTGAAGTGTGGTAGGGATGTCAGCATGGCGCGCCTCGTCATTCACGATGACGGCCCTTATCCCGCCTCCTTGGAAAAACATTTCTAGTATGTTTTATTTCTGTCAGAAGCCATTGTAGTAGGTGCTTCAAGGTTGAAGATTCTTCTGGTTTTTGACCACATAGGCCCAAGTACGGTTAAGGAAGCTAAAGAAGTAGCCTTGGAATGCAGGGTTATCGCAGGGATCTCAATAATAGCTTCCTTGATGTTTTGAGCATGTTGTTATAATTTTGGGGTGGTATAGTTGAGATCTACTGTAAGGGTCACACAGGTCGAACCCACTGAATAACAGACATATGATATGGGGATCGTCAGTCCTCCAAACATACTTGAATTTATAATAAAGTAGGAGCAAAAGCCCCAACCACATTTTTATTTATTTTAATATATACAGCGATTCTTTATTGTTCCACACTCTCTTAATCGTTAACAACTTCCTCCTTTCTATATCTTAATCTCTCTTATATATTAGTGACTTCATACAATACCATTCCTTAGCTTAGACTATTCTATTCCGCCAAATCTCATTGGTTTCAGGTTGTTAAACTTCAATTCTTTATCGCCTTAGTTTGAGGCGATCTAAATTATTTTGTCAACTGTTGAAATCGCCTTATTGCCTTATCTGTTGGCGATCCAATAATCTGTTATATCTCAATATCGCCTCATCTCAAGGTGCTTGAATACTTGTAAATATCATCCTAGTTGGTGGATATACGCCATTCCGCCATAGCTCTTCATTCTTATTGTCCAGTCATATTATAATCTCAACACATGTGAACCCATTCTTTTGGCCAATCATATGCATCTGAACCTCAGGATAGGATTCCAATGTGGAGATGACAGCAGTAATGGCTTCATCCAAGGTAATATAATTGGTTGTAACCAAGGGTTGCGCTTGGGCGTAGAAATGGCTGGCAATCTCCATGGGGCTCTCCACGCAAATTAAGTGGATACCATTAATGCTTGTTTTGATTGACTAGGGTTTAATTGCTGCAAAATTTTTGGATTAAAGCTATATGTGTAACGGCTGGGTTAAACTGATCATTACATTTTGACTTGAGATTCTTAAATCTGAAATCCAGTTGAAACACTTTTTGGGGTTTTTTGAGGTTTATGCGGGGTCCAGCACTGGGCTGTGCCCCTCCCACACTATTCTTAGGCTCTTAGGGGCCTAAAGAACAGTGCAGGAGGGGCTCCCCAGAAGGGAGACCTTAAAAGGTTAAGCCCACGCAATTCTGAACTCAGTTTAGAATTTTTCCTCATTTCCTGCTCTCACGTGGGACTCTCTGGTTGCCTCAGGGCTGCCTTTGCCTTGTCTTACCTAGTATCCCGCGGCGAGATAAATTTTTATCCTCAACAAAATAATGGGATTTGGCGTCAAGAACCTTGATTCCGCCAAATACCCTGGTTTTTTATGTCTCGTTTGTGGTGCTCTAAGTCATTGGGATTAAATTCATCCGCGTTTTTATTTTCGATAATAAATAAAACAAGGCTAATTTTTGGGGTCAGAGCCTCACTTACCTGTGTCGTCTTTTCCCGCTTTTCAAATTTCCCAAAATCCAATGGTGAATTGGCAAATATATTGAGACAAAGCACTTACCTCGAGGGAACCTCATATCAGACAAACATTTGGCGCCCATTGCCAAGGCAAGATGGCGATCAAAAACTGGGATGTTTTCAAATCTTTACAATATGGACCTATTATCAGGTGTTACATTCTTTCATGTGGAAAGTCATGATCTCCTGAGCAGTGCTGTTAAAGAATTTTTGGATATGATTTACTTTCTGCCAATTAAGGGCTCTTCCATAGAACTTTTGTAGGCATATAATATGTGAGCGATGCTTTTCTGACCAGTGGTGAAGTTCTCTTTAAAGCTAGGTTTAAAGTCAGTTACAAGAGGAGTAGAGAGGGTGTTAACGCCAGGAATGGTTACAGACTAAGAGACCTTGGTATCTGCATAGAGTGGATGACATGCTGGTCTATCTATTGTCTTAATCCCTTGAGGGCCTCTTAGATATTATAAAGTTTCAGTTGAGGGAGGAGAAAAGGAAGCATTATGAGCAACCTGCTCCTTTAGGGCTTGAATATCAGCGCCCTGAAGAAGAAGCTGACTCTCAAGGGTGATCAAATTGGTCTCAAACCCTCAAAAAATATGTCTTAGCTGAAAATGTGGCTATCAAAAAGTTTGGTGAAGGCGCTAAAATTATTCATTTAGTCTGTGAATGCCTCAATGGAGACCCTAGGATCAAGAGGAACTCCATTTAATCAGAGTTTATGTCTCTGGGCTAATTTCCGGATTTGATCATGTAAGGCGGCTAGGGCTGCCAAAACATCCGTTTTCCAGAGGTCATTAGGGTCTCCAGGAGTAGATGCTATTATAAAATTAACCATAATGATTCCTCCAATGATATAAGCGTATTTGGGATGAACTGGCAAATCTGGTGAAATGGCTCATTGACTGAATTTCGTGGTGGTTTAAACAATTGCTCAGTAGTTGCTCCCCAAATTGGGTAGATCAAAATCCAAGTACTCCACTGAGATTAGAAGTTAGGATTAAATGGGGCAATTGATGGCCCAAATTGGTATTCAGATCGCCAGCAACTAGTAGCTAGAGATGATCATTTATATTAAATTAGTATATGTTGGCAGAACTCAAATGATTCCAAGTTTGAGGTGGCTAAAGTTGTTTCTGGCGCCTCATATCTAATGCTTGATGATTGCCTAAGGAAGGCTCTTCCAAGAATAATTGACTATAATGCGTTGAATCATCTGTCAGCAAGAAGCTGTTAGTTCCCAAGTTTACTAAGCGGACAAAGTGGTTTCTAGCACATAATAATCAACTCAAAGGTTGAACTCAAATTTGACAATAATTTAATATAATAAGTTATAAGGCTAACTGGAAACTCAAGGCCAAGGATGAGATGAAACTAATTTGGAAATTGGGAAGGATGGGGTGAGAGGGTTGACTTCAGGAAAAGAAAAGTGCAGCAAGAGAGAGAGAGTGAGAGTGGTTGGCTAGAAGAACCATTGATGAGCTGATAGGTCAGAAATAGGTGTAGTAGCCCTTTTGTACATATAAATACCTGGCGCTTCCCTTTTAATAAACATCTTCCTCTGCCTATTCTTTTTTTGATATAAGCTTATGTTTATTTCGTTGGTTAGAATTTAGGCTGGGGATACCAGAATGGCGCGGGTGACATGCCAGGGGTCAGCCGGTGCTACTGGCCCCATCGCCTAAGGTGAAATGGCAAGGGCCAACCAGTTTTCATTCTGGTTAGACTGCTGACCAGCAGAGACACTGTCGCTGGAAAAGTGATATTATGACAGCTGCCATGGGGCCAGAAAGCCCTTAAGGCCCACAGGAACCTTCGGGTCCTACGCTACCATTGGTGTAGGCACAAGAGGCCAGCTCTTGATAGTGTTGTTGTAGGGTCCATACCAGATCTTTAACTTGGTGGAAGTACCGGTTCCAAGCAAACTCAAGGCGTTGGATCTTTTAAATTGTCGTCTTTATTGGTAGACAGGAATCCCTCTATCTGACACCGCGATTTTGCCTAGGGCTTTATTGATTAATCGTTAGTTGTTGACGATTGCCTAATGGTTGTCATGGACAAAGGTGTAGGCCGCGTTGTAAAATTTGACAACATTGGATTGTAAGATTTGTGTAAGCCCCAGTTGTCAGGAGACTTCATAATGGTGCAATATGACTAACTTGAGGATGTGATGAATAGCAGGTTGAACAAAATTCTTAAGGTAGTGTTTAGTTCCCAAGGTCAGTTCTCACATTGGTAGCTGAGCCAGGGTATTAAAATCCCACATTTTAGAGGGCACTTAATAAGCGCTGGAGCAGCTGGAGTGTGCACCTATGGAGCAAATGCCTTTTATTAACTGTTGAACAATGTTGTTAATGTTCTCTTACTGAGGTTGATACTGATTTCCATCAACTGAAGGTAGGGAGAACTAAAATGTGCCCTGATAGTATAAACTTTTAGGCGGCGTGGGCAGTTTTTCATACTGTGGGGTACTAATCCATCGAGTGATGCTTCTGACTGATCAGCAGATTGATCTTTATGACTGCTAGTATTCTTCATGGTTCATGATAGACGATTTCACTTTGGACAGCTCAGAGCCCCCTGTAGTGAGCACTACTTCTCTCAGCGTAACATTTCTCATGACTATCACCAAAGTCCAAACATGGGCTAAAAGCTGAAAATTAGAGGAGAGGTCAAAAAATGAAAAGATGGAGCGAATATAGACCACTATATTGAGTTAGAAAACGTCATTAATTATAGGGTGTTGGGATATGGTGCCTCAGAAACCTTCATAGTCCTGTAATATCAGTAAATTTTACTGCCTTCCATACAGACTGCCTGGTTGGCGCCCTCGTTGTACTGCATTATCCTCCTGACTTCAGTGGTGTGGGCAGCGCTTCTTGTGACTCAGGAAGTGGGAATGGGATTCCTGAAGGTGCTTCCATCAATTCTTGTATGTGTGATGCTTCCTGATCAATTTTAGATTTGGTGCCTGAAATAAGATTTCATTAGCACTGCTTCAAGAGTTGATCTGCTGAGGCTCAATTTGGGAGCAGGGAATTTGGGTTTTTCATCATCTCAAATCCTGACAACAATCTTGGCCTATCAGACTTTAACAAAAATATTCTACATATAATGGCGCCTGTGACAGGACTTGGCACTATCTTGGTACAAGTGGATGAAGATGGGGTGGATCACACAATTAAGTACTACCCAAAAGCTTTCAGGAAAGCAGAGAAGAGCTTTACAGTCACTGAGCATGAGTGCCTGGCAGTAATCAGAGTGGCTAAACACTTCAGTCCTTATTTTGTACGTGTTTTTAAGGTAGTCACTGATCATAAATCCGCTGGTTAAGAAGCATGAAGGACTACGATGGATCCTTGCCCATTGGGCTGTACTCCTCCAAGTCTATTATTTTTAAAATTATTAATTGATCAGGAGATAAAAACCTCAATGCGGACGGCTTATTAAAATTTACTTGTGTTTTAAATTCAAACACCAGAGTGCGATCAGCTTTAAAACTTAATTGAGCTACCAGAAATTTCTTTGCAGGAAGAAACAGCAGAAGTTAAGAGATTTCTGATGAGATGTTCCAAAGACACCCAGCGTGTCAATGAAAAACTACAAAAGAGAATACAAAACAGGAGGTACATCTATATTCAACTTAGCAACTGCATGGAGTTGTTAATCTAGGTCCATAAGTATGTGGGCCACAAAAGATTTTAAAAAATGCTGGCATACCTAAAAGAAAGGATCTACTGGGATTGCATGTCAGATGAAGTGCACCAAGCCTTGGAGTTGTGCATGCCTTATGTGAGCTTCTGCCCACTGGAGAAACGATTTGACTTTATGCTGATCACCCCAACAACGCCCTTCAGTCATGTCTCAATTGACGCGGTGGGACCTTTACCAAATGCCTCCAGTGGATACAAGTTTATTTTAGTAGTGGTAGACCACTTCTCAAAGTGGGGTAAGCCTCCATGGGCAAAGAGTACACTGAGAACTCCTCTGTTTTCTTTTTGTACAGTCAAGTTATCATGGGATATGGCTGCCCTCAAGTTTTACTGTTAGAAAATGTGAAGAACTACATCTCAGATATAGTGAAAAAACTGATTAACCTAGTGAGAGTTAAGCAGCAGCTCACTAAAACCTACAATCTATCCTCAAATGGTAGCGTCAATCAAGTAAATGAACCTTAGGAGAGATTTCGAGGAAGAATGCTTAACTAAAAGTTGAAACATGGATCTGTTGCTGCCCTCAGCGTTGTTGTCTTACTGTTTGCGCCACCATCGATTAAATAGGATGTCCCCTTGCAAATCCCTGTATGAAAAAGAAGCAGCTCTGCTGACCCTCCTGGCACCAAATAATATCATCAGACTTGAAGAACCTGACGCCTAGAAACTACCAGGATGAGTTAATTTATGATCTTTTAATAATTTAATTAGAGACTTTAAACAAAAATGAAGTGACCATCCCTCAAATCCAACTGGGAGAGTCAGAAATGAACTTTGATACTGGCGCTCAGCCTAGTAGATAACGGTTCTATTTTATCACATGAGTGAGATAAAAAAAAGTTAAAGTACATATGTACTAGGCCTGCTACTGCTTCAATGAAGAGAGGAGCTATATACTCAATCCAGGATGATGATACTATTATTTTGTTTGATAGAGTACACGCTCGCCACCTTAGATCATTCCCCAGGTCTCATCTTGAATAAGAAGTGTTACAGATGAGGATGCAAATGGTTCAACAAATCATTCATTGACCAGTGGAATGTCTAGAATTCAACCACAAACCAGTGTAGATACAGGCAAACAATCCACCATGGATTTGAGTAATGAGGCACTTTATAGATTTGGGCAAGCAAAGGAATTTTTACCAAGAACAAAATAACATCATGAAGGCTAAATTACATCCCAATGAATCATAAAATTGATAAATGAAAATGACAACTTTACTCAAAATCAATATGAAAATAAACCACATTTTATACCTTTGGGGGCCAAAATAATTTGAATTATGCTGATAGGTAACAATAAGCAAACCAAATTATCCTTATGAGAGCATTTAAGGCTTGAAGATGAAATTTACCTGTCAGGAAGTTGATATGACTGGACGATGCACTACCCATACCAAAGGATCAGAGGGGGAATTGAGATGAGTCTCAAGATTTATGGAAAAAGGTATACAAATTATAATCAATCAAAATGATGACCATTACCATCTAGTACTAAAAAAATGATGACCATTCAGCGAATCAAGAGGATATATGCCAAGATTCGATATGAACAAGAGCTCTAGAAAAGGAAAGATGAATTGAAGATTACCAAGCTGATGGTATATCTGACTTGGGGAACCAAGATATAAAGAGTCACATGGAGTATTGAAAGGGGATCTTTTCTCATGTGGTTGAGTGATTGCAGATAAGTCTGCGATTTATATTAATAAAGGTCAAATTAAGGGGCAATAGCTCCATATATAGTTTACTGAGTTTATTAGTAAAAGTTGGCAATCTTCATATTGTCCAATTTAATTGCTCAGTGGCTAATACCCTGTGTAAACCAACTTGGCGGAATCAAGTCTATACGCCGAGAATTAACAGTTGTGCTCACTACAGGGGGCCACTAGGCGACTGTAGCTTTTCAAGCAATAAAATACAATGATGAGTCCTCATTTGTTCCAACATAATTTGATCAAATTCTGGGCGCAGTATGCTGAAGAAGCCCAGGAGGCACATAACCACAAACCAACATTATTTACTGTGACTGAACTGGGGGATGATGAAGCTATGATCAATCTGCAATTGGAAACTTGCCCTGAGCTGACGACCAACCAACAAGCACACTCCACAAATGTGACTCCCCAACAACTGAGGAATATTATGGAGTGGCTGTTGCACAGATATCGCCTATACGAAGATGAGACTGGAAAAATGCCCTGAATTTATTCTATAACCAATGCAATCAAGAAAACCGTTATGCTGTGTACATGTCTTATTTGGATGTGACTACAACAGGATAGGCTCGCCACCTCAGTACCCACAGAATCAATGAATATCTAGTCACTTATGTGCAACCCTCTATTCGCCAGCTACCGCATGTGCTGGCTCACCATAATATTAAAATTGAAGATGTATTATGGTTTTCATGAGCACAGCAGCACAATACTCGCCTCCTGCTCAACTGCCTCAATAATTTGTTTTTGGAAGTACAAGGGGCGCTGACACAGATGGATCATCATGTTGGGGACGTCCACCGTCGATTGGAAATTCTGGTAACACAGTTAAATTTAGAAACTTGAGTAATAAGAGAACTGCTGGATCAGCATGGCCTATTAGTAGAGTGGATTCAGGATGTAACAACATTGGGGAATAATACTGAGCGCTTTATGAATGAGATAACCAAATGGGCAGAAGCTCTCAAAGCTGTGATTGCCCAGCTCAAGGAAAAATTACCCCGATGGAATGGCAAGTGGTAGACCAAGTTGGCTCTTTATTAGCTGAATTAACCCAACTTCACATCAAATGGAGTACTTAGCGAATGGCGGATAACGTTCTTGTCCTTTGGTCAACATCTCCTTTATAACTCCAGCTTATTTGTTGGGTTACACAACTGGAAGTTGTTAGACAGGCTGAGCACCAACGAGCCTTCCCTCTTCTGATTAGTGATACAAGAGAGTATGCAGCCATGCAAGGGCACCTTGATACCCTTTGATGGGCCAACGAGGAATTGGTATGGGAACAAGCCTCCCTCATTAACCAAATAACCAAAGCCAATCAACAAGCAAATAAAGCTAGCTGGCAGCAAACCCACCTGCAAAACATAATTGAAGAGGTTCTTTTGCAATTACAAGCTGTGGAACAAAAACTGAACGTTGAAGGGGAATTCTGCCAGGAGTTGCAACATCAGTATGAAATGCTGCAACAGGAATTTCATGATGGATGGTGTAGATGATATTCAGTTAAAACGGAACAGTTAATCAACAAACAGTTTGTGGGGCATGCCAGAGTTGGGGAAAATGGGGCAGTTAGTGGTGATTCAGGGGGAGAAAGCTATGGATCAGCAAATGATTTTCCCCTTTGGCGGTACAATGGACCCCCACGTGACACTACTTCTTCCAAGTCCTTTTCAACGGATTTTAATCCATCCGGCCAGCTGTATGATAATACACAAAGAGATGGTTCCTATAGTCACTCTGAAACCAATTCGCCTACTCCTTGCAGCAGGAACCTAGAGCAAAGTGAATTTGTTTGTATTAAAAATTACCTCCTTTCAGTCATTATGGGAATCTACATGGTTACTTTAAGTGTTTTGAATTCGCTGTGGAAAGGGCTACTGATTGACAAAAAGCAAAATTGTTGCTGTCCGCTTTATATGTGGAAAGCGCTGGTCAAGTTACCTGTTATCTTCCAAATAGCTCAGTATCCTATGAAGAGGTTAAAGCGATTGTTATCCAGATGTTTGGGGGTGCTACCAAGATGTCCCAACAGAAAGCTGACTTTATGACTATACAGTTTCACTAAAATAAGATTCTGTTAGAATTTGCTGAGCATTTTCAGCGGAAACACACGTCCTACTTGGAACTAACATTTTATATGCCGAGGATGCTGGTATAGTGATGATGGCGGCTGTCAAACCACATTGGGAACTATATAATGCTATGTCCCATGTGTTGGTTAGAGATACTGGACTTATTTAAATTGTGAACACCTTATGTCGACTCTCTGCCATGATCAGCGCCCCCAATGTAGCCTGAAAAATCTCTGCTGTATCCACTCCAACCTCTTCAGGTTATAGGCCACAGCGAATGGGTTATCAGCCACTGGAAAGTATTTGTCCCTCATATGAGCCAGTGGACCCTTTTTGGCCCATGTACGCTTCACCAGCTCATCCGCGACCTTGGAACCATATTGGCAACTTATGACCTGGTCCTTCTGCCACAAGCTATAGACATGAACCTTTTATGAACACTTGCTTCCAGTGTGGATGAAGAGGGCATTATGCAGGCAATTGCCCTAGCAAACCACAAGTGTATGCAATGCCAATTGAGAAAGTCCAGCAGGGAAAAGCTTGAGCGGAGTAGAGTTGGGACGCTCTACCTCCGCTGAGTCCAATTCACTTGTCCCTAATAATTCCCAAATGTATTTTGGGTAGAATTCAAACCTCAACTGGATGATTTGTTATATTAGCAGCTTTTGTTTGATACCCCTGCTTCTGTTTCTGGGAGTAAAATTTCACCCCATAGCCCCAAGTTCTGCCAAGACGTGCAGAAGCCATATGCGTGGCAGATCCTGGAGCAGATTGGCACCAGCAACGAGGATCCCTCGAGAAACATCGCCTCTTTAATAGAGGTTAGCATAGCCATTCTGGTAGAGAAAATCACTAGTAAGTATCCTCAGGTTGGCAAGGGTATTTCCTCCTTTTTGAGTAACACCAAGCCCTTGAATGTACAAATTTTAAACACTAATTATTCTTCTTACTTGGAATGTACTTACTGCAATATTTTTGTTCAAAATACAAAATCCGCGCTATCATAGACATGGGAGCACCTGTGAACATAGTCTCCACTTAGTTGGTGGCTAAACTTATGTTGAAACCAGATGTGGACCATCGAGTAGTATATGGGACTGCGGGAACACATATCACTGTGTCTGAAGGAGCATGTAGCGCATTGCCTTTACAATTTGGGTCAGTTCAGGTGTCCGCTCTTGCGGTGGTTTTGCTAAATAACAACTACAATATGTTAATTGGCGCATCTTTTATGAGGAAATCTAGCGTTTTAATAAATATGATAGAGGAAACTCTTACTCTTTTAGGGCAACAGATTCCTGTATATTTTTCCTCTTGTGGAATTCCAACAGATCCAGTCCGCTATAGTCAAATCAATCTAGTGTACAGTGATGGAGTGATTCCTGTTCATCATCAAATACTGAGTTGGTGGACCAGGACTCTCCCGAACTAGATATTTGAGTACAAAGGGATTCTTCTTCAGGCAATGAACTCTTTGAGCCTACCATCTGGACACCAGTGCATAATAGGGACTGGGCTTGAAATCGTTGTCCCTAAAGGGCTTTATGGAGAAATTATGGCGCCTTATTAGCACTCGCAGCTTTAACCACATGTGGCTCCAGGGCTACTGCTACCTGGAATGGGGAGGTGAAAGTGAAGCTAGCAAACTTACAGAAGAAGGCAATAACAATCCGGTGGCACCAAGTGGTAGCTTACCTACACTTAGTCCCTATAGAGGAAGCTCTCCATATTCATGATTTTGGCTCATGGAGTATCTCAGACTACCAGCATGCTTGTCATTTGGTGTACTGGCCGTGGTTCCATGGGAGGCGCTTATGGGATTATCAGCGGAACAGCAAGATAAGGCTATGGCATTATTTGAAAAGTATCGGGATATCTTTTCACATGATGATCATGATTTGAGATGCGCTCAAGGGGTGGTACTTTGGATAGATACAGGGGATCACCCTCCCATTTGATTGCAACCTATGAGATGTTCAAAAGTGGTAGAAAGGTTGTCTCAACGAGGTGGATAAATCTATTGTGCAAAGTATGCTAGAGCCATCAAACAGTCCGTGGGCCTCACCTGTGCTCATTATAAAGAAAAAGGATGGCTTGAATCGAGTGGTTAATGACTATTGTAAACTCAATAATGTAATGAAGAAAGATTCCTACCCTCTTCCACGGATTGATGACGCATTAGACTGATTGGGTGTGGCAAATTATTTTTCTGCCATAGATCTGATCTTGGGGTAGTGGCAGATCAAATTGCCAGTCGCGGAATGGGAGAAATGTGCAATCATCATCGCCTCAAGAGGGTTGTTCCAGCTGACTCGCATGCTGCAAGGGTTGTGTAATGCCCCGGCTACATTCCAGCGTGCCATGGATACGATTTTAGGCTATTTAAAGCTGTCCTGCATCCTAGTTTACCTTGCCAACATCAATGTGTTCTCACGACGTTTACAGAGCACCTGGCCCACTTGGAACAAGTGTTTCAGCGACTCGCAGTGCTAATATCAAAATTAAGCCTCAGAAGTGCCATTTCTTTAGAGAACAATTAAAATATTTCAGGTTCGTTGTGGATTCAAAGGGGCTTTAACCACAGCCAGCTAAAGTGGAAAATATAAGCAAGATGACTCTCCCAGGGAATAAGCGGAAATTCAGGTGTTTCTGGGGGTGGTTGGGTATTATCGACAGTTCATTTCAAATTTCAGCTGCATCAGATCCCCACTTTTTGAGTTGCTAAAGAAAGACGCTTCCTTTGATTTGATGGAACAATGCCAGAATGCTTTTAATGTGTTAAGAACTGCGTTGCAAGCGCAACCAATTTTGCAATATACCAACTTCAACTGACAGTTAATATTACAAATGGACGCATCCCTCGCCACTATAGGGGCAGTATTATCCCAGAAGGATGATGACAGCGTGGAGCATCCTGTCGCATTCTGTAGTCATAGCTCTAACTATCACAAACGAAACTACACCATAACTGAGCAGGAGTGTTTAGCAGTGATCTACGCTTACAAACAGTTTTGGGTATATTTGCATGGGGTAAGATTCCAAGTAGTGACGGATCATGCTTCCTTGCATTGGCTAAAGAATCTGCGTGAACCAGAAGGACGGCTTGCACGTTTTGCTCTGAAGCTAAGCATATGATTTTTTCATTTTACATCATCTAGGAGAAAAACATCAAAACGTGGATTGTCTTTCTCAGTTGCCAACAGTCACTATCATGGCGGATTTAGCTGGCATAATGTACAAAAAGATGGTGGCGAACAAGTACCATGATGAGCTGCTGCAGGTGATCAAGGTGTTAGATGGAATCAGGGAGGATACTTTCATATGTGGGGAAGAACTATATAAGTGGATCGGAGATGTGACGTTGAGTTTCCATAAGCCTTCAGCTAGACCCTCAATTATTATGGATGCTCATTGGGCTGTAGGACAAGGAGGCTTGCGGAAAACGCTGGAGTTTTTGCGACCCCATTAATACTGGGAGAGCATGCATTATGACGTATTGAAAAAGGTTAGCTGTTGCCATCAGTGTCAAGTGGAAAAGCCTTTCCACTTGAAAACCACATACCAGCTAGTTAAACCCCAGTTCGCTTGACAAACCGTTTCCATTGATGTAGTTGGACCTCTGCTGACTAGCGCCAATTGGTCCAAGTATATATTTTGTTGCCATCGATCATTTGACTGATGGGTGGAGGCCAGGGCTATTAGTGACTTGGGTGGGGTCACTACTTCCAAGTTTATTATGGAGTGTGTGATACAGTGACATGGCTGCCCACAGTTCAATCTGATGGATAATGAAACCAACTTCACTTTGCATATTTTGCCAAAGTTGAACGAGTTGATGGCGATCCGCAAAGTTTTGACCACTCCCTATCATCCCAAATCAAATGGGATGATGGATGAGTCAACAGAACACTAGTGAACATACTCTGCAAATTAGTAAAGGATCGGCCCTTGGAATGGAGTTCCCTTCTACCTACCACTGTCTTCACATATAATATCAGCTATCATTCATCCTTTGATAAGAGCCCATTTCAGCTTCTGTAAGGTCGACATCCAGCTCTGCCTGCCTTGCTTTATACGTGTGTAGAGGACACTGGTGGTGTGGATCCCCAGCGATATTTGAAGACTCTTACAGATACATCGATCAAGCTGCAAACGGAAGCCTACTCCACCAGTTTGGCCAGGAAGATTCATGGTCAGGCAGCCAATCAGTAGAGATGGAGCAGACTTCCGCTGTTCGCTGAGGGGGATCAAGTTTTATTCCACAACCAGCACAGATTTGGGTGGAAAACAAGCTTTCCACCATCTGGGCTGGGCCATTTGAGATAATTGAGAAGATTGGCATGGATGTCTACACTATCAAGGAACCTTCTGAGGGATGTATTATCAACTGAGTCCATGCAAAGTTCTTCCGAGCATATAAACAGTAAGAGCCTATTGTCCAGTCAAAGGGGGTGGTAATGTCAGGAAGTTGATATGAATGGATGATGTGCTACCCATACTGACATATTGGAGGGGAATTGAGACAAGTCTCAAGATTTAAAGAAAAGTTATACAAATTATAATCGATCAAAATGATGATCATTCAGCAAATTGAGAGGATTTATGCTGAGATTCAATAAAAACAAGAGTTCTAGAAAAGGAAAGATGAAATGAAGATTACCAAGCTGAGGGCATCTGGTTTGGGGAACTGAGATATAAAGAGTCACATAGAGGATTGAAAGGGGATCTTTTCTCATATGGTTGAGTGATTACAGATAAGTCTGTGATTTATATTAAAAGGTCGAAATAAAGGGAGATAGCTCCATATATAAGTTTATTGAGTTTAATTAGTAAAAGTCAGCGATCTTCATATTGTCCGATTTGGCTGCTCAGTGGCTAATACCCTGTGTAAACCAACTCAGTGGAATCAAGTCTATACGCCAAGAATTAACATTACCAAACAAGGAAGTTATCTAATTTTGACAGCCACCTAAAACCATGATGCGAGGTGCTTCAGAGGGGCACCATTGCTCAAACCTGATGTCAATCAGAGTATTACCATATTTGGTTTGAATCATTATTGTAAAAAGATACAATTGCCCAACACCTAGAAGTGGGGACTAGAGAATGGACCCCTGGACATCCATGTTCTTGGATAACCACTGCAATAAGGTTCTCACAGCTACAGGAAATGGCTCAAATGGACAAGGCCATTAAAGCAGCAATCAGATGTTTAATAAGGTGATCTTGAAAAGCCTCTTATTGTTACCCATATTCCCAAATATTTTTTTATATTTCATTCGTTTTACTATCTTAATTTTTTCTTGAAGTATAAAATACTTTTTATCTTAGGAATCTGTCATAAAATTCAGCGGAATGGTTTATGAATAGTCTTGGGGTTTGCATAGGGATAAACCCAGTGAGTCAGAAATTTGACAAAATGGATATCACAAACCCTAAAAAAATAAAGAATAAAGTTCTAAGGTGGTTCAACCTTAGGATAAATATAACAACCAAGAATTTTTTTAGTCAGTAAAGATTTTGAACTTGTTTTGAACAAAACCTGCACTAGAGTGGAAGCAGGAATTACCCAACCCTAAATAAACTATAATATACTTTTATATATAGGAAGCAATTGCCTCTGTGACCCCACTTAATTTATGTTATATATATATATCAGTAGCCAACTTCCACGGCTGACTTTTCTTCTTCTTTCTACTGTTTTCTTTTTTCTCTCTGATCTCAAGACACTCCCTTTCATCCTCTTCGCTTTCCAATAATATCTTCATGTTATGGTCAGTTTCATCCTTTGGCTTAGCTATTATTCATTCGCCAGAACTTGTTTGATTTCGCCTCATCATTGGAGGCTCTGGAAAATATTTATGCTGGTATGGTAACGCTTTTTTTACGTATTTCAAGGTGCTCAATATTTATATACTATTAAATCGTTTTTGACAGATATCAGCCAGTCTGCTAAAGTTATTTAAAGCTTATCATCCAGTCATATCATTATCTCAACATTACCCCCTCCCCATTGACTTGAAAGAAGTCTCTTATTGCTTATACGCCTGGAGGAACTTTGCATGTACTTGATTAACAATTTGGCCACTGCAGGGTCCTTGATAGTGTAGGTGTCAACACCCATTTTCTTCATTATTTCTACATACATATCCAGAAGTTGGCCAACTTATGCTTACAACCAAACCCTTGCTGGTCATAAAATAAAATCATCTCTACCTCTTTAAAAAGGCTAGCCCCTAAGCTATACCTGATTGGCGGGCTGATTCTTTATCTTTTTTGCCAAGCTGGAAGAGTACGCTTCAGTTTTCAGCTTAAATAAAGTGTTTGCCAGGTTGGTCAAGTAGCTTTGCGGATCCATTCCACTGGTATCTTCTACGCAGGCATAGAGCAGTGCAGTTGGAGCTTGGTGTCGTCCATATAGTAGCTAAAAAAGACTTATCCCATTGCATAGTAATAGCTAATGTTGTAGGCAAAGATGGATTGGAAAGGAGAGAACTCCAATCTGAAGGTTTATCCATTACCAATTTCTGGAGTATGTTTACCAAGGTCCCATTAACTAGTTGAATCATATTGTGGGATTTGGGGTGAGATGGGGTCGTCAGAATCCCAGAATGCCATCAACTCAATTAGCTTTGGAAGGATGTGAGAGGTGAAGTTGGCTCCATCATTAGTAAGGATGAACTGAAGGCAGCCTTGTCACTGAATTATACACTCCATTATGAACTTGGCCACTGTGATCGCCCCCAAATCCTGTATCACCCATGATTCAACCCACCTGGCCAAGTGGTCGATTGCCACCAGAATTTATTTTAACAGTTCGCTCCCATTGGCAGGTGCCCCATGATGTCAATGAAACCGTATGCCAAGCAAAATGTGGTTTCATTAACCTATCTAAGGTCTTCTGGTGGAACAGCTTTTACACTTGACACTGATTGCAGCAGGAAATTGTCTTAGGCACTTTGAAGTGCATGCTCTCCCAATAATAGCAAAGGGCGCAACAATTATAACTTCTTGCATAATCAGTCATGTCTTACTGTCTTATGCGCGCTAAAAATAATGCTCAGCTGTGCCAAAGTCATAAGAAGTTTACCGTAGAATATCTGATACATTTATAAACTCACCATTCCATTGGAAGGTATTATTTCGTATCTCATTTACCACCTTTATAACTTGAGGCGGTTCAACATCATATCTTCCAATAAATATTTTGTCATACATTACATTGGTTAGATGCGCCATAACAGCAATCATTGGTACCTCAGTAGACAATCCAAATTCTGGTGTTTTGCTCCAGGTCAATAGTATTTCAGATTGTAAGCCTGCAGTTTGAGAGCCCATTGTGATAGCTGCCTGTTAGGTTTTTGCCCAACTTTTCAGCTTCCTAGGTCATCTGGTGGTTCACTAGAGGGACAAGTCCCACTAGCAATTGAATCAGGTATTAGTTGACCTCAATTTTGGGTAAATAATGTTCTGAGTTTTTGGGAAATTTGCTTGGTTTGGATCCATTGAGGATTGATCCATGAGAATACTTAAAATCTCTTTGAGCAGAGTTGGTAACGAAATTGGGAATCTGATAGATGATCATTGATTAACCATTAGGTGTACTTATTGGGATTGGTCTGCTTTCATCACTGACTTATTGGAAATTTAATCAGCAGTTGTGAGACGAGTGATGCCACCTGCAACTAACAAAAAAATCTTTTGGTTTGTGACCTTCTATAATGGGTAAAGAGTCCTTTAACTAAGCAGGTCTCTAGCCAAATGTGGTTTGTTCACCATGATTGAGTGGGAACGTCAGGGACACGTTTTTGGCTTTTTCCATTTTCAGGTCTCTGGGAAGTCTGACAGAAATATCCTTAAGAATGGAGAAGACCTTCGCTAGAAGAGACTCTGAAGGGTAATTCAACGGCAATGGCTGCAATTTCATGGCTGAGGTTCCAACTGAGGAGTTGAGCGTTGAATTCTTCTTATAAATTCTAGTAATTTTATCAATAAAGCAGATCAAAGTAGATTTAATAAGTTCGATTAAACTTCAGTTTTTTGTTGTATTAACATAACTATTGACTCTTTTGTGTGATAAAGACTAAGGATAAGATCCTTAGAAAAGAAGCAGACCTTTGACACAGATCTCCGCCGACTCAGTATGATATAACTAAAGCTGGGAACCTCTGAATAAATTGGATGAAAATTATCTGGGATAGGGAAGAAGTTCCTAATTGGCAACATAATCAGTACTTCGTAGATTACTCTAAGTTTAGCGTTGGACCACATCTGGGTTATTAATTCAACTATGGATAATAGTCATCATATTATTATCACTCATATATCTATTACTGTCAAGCAACGCAAATCGTGCACATAACTAAACCTGTGCAATTAATATCTGGGAATGAGCATAAACAAAGCCAGACTTTAGCAATTAGTACTTTTTATAAGAAGTATAATAGCCACCGGTTCCATTTATAACAATAGGTGATCACTACAGGGGGTAGATGAATAAGATAAGCCAATCCATGATATCATATAAGGACGAATTAAAACGCTATTGGCGGAATGGCAACCATAAAATAGATCACCTTGGATTCAGCTGATCATAGCAAACTTGCTGAGCTAGAGGAGAGAGTCACAAATATAGGAAGGAGTTGAAGAGGCTTATCAATATCAGCAATGAGTTACTCAGAAAATAACGTCACTGAAAAAAGAAGGAGATCTGATCTGAGAATTTTTATTCCTGAAAACAGAATGTGAAGCAGATCACGTTCAATTGCACTCAAACATCTCAGACATGGAATGACTAGTAAAACAAGTCGCCAAACTGAAGGATCAGAAGTGTGAATGTAAACCCTATGCTGTGAACAATGCTGAAAAAAAGACTCCAAAAACTCCAGTTGGTAAGTTGGAAACTTCTAGACATATGCTGACAGCATTAGCTACCATTTTGGAGATGAACCCTGAGATTACTCATTTAGTCAGTCAGGTAGCCAAGCCACAAGTGGCAGCTAGAAAAAATTCAGAGGAATTAAAAACCACGCCAACAAACCCACTTTTCTTTGGGATAACGCTCCTGCATTCTTCTTTTGATGTTAGATATGACTATGTTTGGCTGTGGCGATAGACAAAAAGCCTTGACAGACATGAACTTCTTGGATACTGACTGCCAAAAATTGGAGTTACCTCATCTTGAGGGAGACAGTTGATCCTATTCTGAGACCAATGCTGCAATTATGAAGGAGTTTGGAAGTCACTCGTGGATGTCAAAATTCAAGTAAGAATTTATGGTGATCCAATTCCTGAAATACAAAACATTAGCGAATTTTTCTGAACAATTCTACCAAGAATCACAGATTTAGGGTGGAGTGAAAGTCTTAACAAATTTTTGATGCGTGGATTGCATTACAAGCACCTCGTTGGCCTTATTGCAATTTGATTAATTGATGTCTTCGCAATAGTTACTGAAATAACCACCTTGCAAATGGTGGATCACTTGAAGATGCTAGGAGCCACGTTTGAGCCCCTAATCAAAGTTTCAAGCCTAGCCCATTTATAAATTCAAATCCCTCCAAATTAGCTGAAACTTCTAAGGAATTAACAAAATTGAACAGTGCTGGGAAATAAGCCCAAGGGTTTAAACGGACAGACAAAAGCAACATGTGCTGTCACCAGTACAAGGGAAAGGGCTGCTTCGCTTCCCAGTGCTTCAGCGAGAAGCCTAAGGAGCAAACTAATGTTGTGCAGGATAATGAAGCCAAACCTGCACAAGAGTCGGGAAAAGGGCTATGGCCTAGACGTGGAACAGTCTAGAGCTGCAGAGAACAAAGTTCCTCCAAATATCCTGAATGAGGACGTTGCATCAGTGATCTGTTCATCATCAACAACATGCAGGACCAGCTTTATAAAGTGGTCATTTAAATGCCAATGCTGTAACCAGAGCTTAAGCAAAAGGAATCAATTATGAAATAACTAAGGAGGTCGCTCACCCATATGCACGCCAGCTATCAGACAAGATTGAAACTACTGAGAATCCAGATAAACTTGCAAGAGGTCAAATTAGATGAAATGAACCTCCGAATCCCCTAAGCACAGTAAAGGAACCTTTTCCTGATTTGTCAGCATAGATGATTCACACGCTCAACTCAGCTTATAAAGCTGTTATACACTCAGTAGACACTATTTTGCAATTTTCCAAGTGTACATATATTGATATATTAGTCAATCAAGTACAGGTACAGGCTATTATTGACAGCGGGGTGCTGAATAAAATTGTCTCAACTAAGCTGGTGAAGAAAATGAAAATCTTACCGAATTTAGAACAAACAAAAGGATATGGAACAATTGGGCCTGATACAAGCATCTCCATTGGACTGTATAGCGCATACCACTCAGATTTTATCTTTGGTGGTATCTGCCCCAGCTATATTTTTGGCCAACCAAAACTATGACATTATAATTGGGACAAAGATTTTTAGGAAGTATGGAGTTTAATGTAACTTTTAGGACACTACGTTGACCATATTGGGTAAAAGATGCCTCTGATCTATCAGAGAGATGGGGAAACTCCACTTACCAGGAGGAACAATTTCATAAATCTGATCTGCAATGATGACATTACCCTGATTTTCTACCACTTGGTTGAAAAAAACGAAGAGAAATGCCATTGGAAATCCTGAAATTTAAGGAATTCCATACAAACCAAGAAGTCAAGTACCATACTGCTGGGATTGCAGATAATAGTCAATACAGGATTGACTTTGAAAATACCCATGCTATTGTATGCATATGTTGGTAGCCCATGGAAGAAGTCCAGAATAGAGCCATGGGAGGCGCTTGGAATAATAATGCCGGGTCATGGAGAAATCAGAGTTCTCCTGGAGAATCTAAGTGGAAAACCACTGAAGATTAAGAAAAATCAGATTGTCATGTTTGTCCATCTCAGACAAAGGCAGAATATTGAAACATCATGGTTCTGGGACTCTCAAAGAGATGGTATTGCTTGCAGGGGTTGCTGAGAATAACAATTTGTTGGTTGACAAAGAGCAACTCGCTTATCTGACGTAAAGAAAGCAGGAGGAGATTCTCAAACTATTTGAAAAGTATAGGGAAACTTTTGCCCAGGATGACCATGACTTGTGATTGCAGAATAACGTGATCCATAAAGTCAACACTGGGAAAATTTACCTATATGGATGAGACTGATAAGACGCTCAAAGGCAGCTGAAGCAGTAGTGGAAGAGGAAATCAGCAAATTAGTGGAGTACATGCTCCTAGTTTCGTCGTCAAAACCTTGGGTGAGCCCTATCATGATAGTGGGATGAAGAATAGCTTTAATTGGGTCGTGATCAACTATCAGACGCTGAACAAGATAATGAAGAAGGATTTGTATCCATTACCACAAATTAATGATGAATTAGATTGTTTGGGAGAAGTGAAGTATTTCTCCACAATGGATCTAAACTTGAGCTATTGGAAAATCGATTTTCCAACTGAAGACCAATAGAAGTGTGCAATTATCACTGCACAGGGGCTGTACCAACCAACTCATATGCCCCAAGGTCTTTGCAACGCGCCTGCAACGTTCCAAAGAGCTGTTCACGCCATATTGAATGACTTGAAGTTGTCCTGCGTCCTGGTGTACTTGGAAGACATAAATGTGTTAAGTAGAACTTTGAATGATCATTTACACCACTTGGAAGAAGTCTTCAAGAGACTGTCCGCAACTAATCTGAAGTTCAAGATGAGGAAGTGCCACTTCATCAAAAAGAGTAAGAATATCTGGGGATTGTCACCAAAACCAGTGGACTGCAGCCACAAACCCAGAAGATTGAAGCCATAGAGTGAATGGCCATCCTGAGAAGTGTCCAAGATATCCAAGTGTTCCAATTAATGTCCAGATATTACTGAAGATTCACACGGGATTTTGTGAAAATTGCTGAGCCCCTTTTATATTTGCGGAAGGACAAAGAAAAAATTCATGGAATAAAGAGGCCCAGAATTCTTTTAATGAGTTACGCTGGTATCTTATAGATTCTCCGATATAAAAAATACCCAAATTTCAATCAGGAGTTTATAATACAGACCAATGCTTTGTTAATGGCAATCAGCGCCATACTGTTTCAAGTGGAAGAACTCAGGGATGAGCATCTAGCAGCTTACATGAGCTTGACTTTATCAGCAGCTGAACGGAATTACACCATTACTGAGCATAAATGCTGTCATAACTCCAACCAGATGGAATCCTTTAATGATTTTTCATTATTTGGGATGGAATGGCCAATCCCAGCGGAATAATTTATTGACTGAATTTCATATAATGATATTATTGCTGGTTAGTTGCTTCCCAATTTGGGTTGAGCCAAAATTAGTATTCCACCGAGTTTGGTATTAGGTTTGAGTGAGGCCAATCAGTATCCCCAAATTGGTCTAAGGATCACTGGCAACTAATAGATGAGGATGATCTAATTGATATCAGTCAGCAGAATCAATGTTCAACGCCAAATGCCATTCATGATCTGTTGTGGTATTTCCAGCGGAAAGCCAATGTATTCACTTTAAATGTTTATCCATGAATTCGCTGCCTGATAATTGATGTTGGTGGATCCAAAAATTATGAGTTTGAGGGTAGCTGAGATTGTTTCCAGTGCCTCATTTAGTATGTCAATTATCGCCTGAATAAGGTGATTCCTATTCAATCAACTAAGATAAGTTGAGAAAAAAGATGTCAGCGAGATGCCAAGATATTTTTTTTCAAAGTGAGCAACTAAAGTTGTTTCTGGTGCATTTATATCAACTCGAAGGTCAAAGTCAAATTTGACGTTTATTTAGATTAAGTATTTATATGGCTTACCGGTGACTTAAGGCTGAGGATGAGAAAAACTAATTCAGACATCGGGAAGGATGGAGCGAGAGGGTTGACGCCAGGAAAGAGAATAATGTAGAAGAAGAAGAATAAGAGTGGTTGGCTGGAAGAACCAGCAGAAGAGCTGATAGGTTGGCGGTGGGCGCAGTAGCCCTTTTGTAAATAATATAAATACCTGGCGCTTCCCTTTCAATAAATATCACCTTTTTCCTAATCTACCTTTTATTATAAGTTTTTAATATATTTCATTAGTTAGGGATTAGGCTGGAAGATCCCCAAATGGCACGGGTGACATGCCAAGGGTTAGCCAGCTTTTCTGGCCCTTACGCCTAAGGTAAAACGGCAAGGGCTGACTAGTCTTCATACTGGGTAGCCTGCCTATAGCAGAGCTCATAGTCAATTAGCTGACAAATGCCTTGAGGTGATTTACGCCTGTAAGCAGTTCTGGGTGTACATTCATAGTATGCACTTTAAAGTAGTGAAAGACCACTCCTCCCTGCATTGGCTGCATAACCTGAAAGAACTGGAAGGACGTCTGTCCCAATGGGCACTGAAGTTTCAAGCTTATGACTTTGAGATAGTCCATTGAGTATGAGCTTTTCATAAAAATGTGGATGGCTTATCAAGGTTACCAATTTTCCAAGTCGTAAACCAACAGGCTTATGAGCTGTTTCAGAGAATGGTCGATGGAGAAATCATGAATGAACCCCAAGAAATCCATGGTACGCTTTGAAAGGCAATGGAAAACAATGAGAACAAGGGTGGACAAGTATTTATGACAGTTGATGAAAACGACTGTTATTACCAAAACCATCATAATGAGCGGCAGTAGTTCAAGCCACACATAAAGTTGTCAGTAATGGAGGCCTGAGGAAGACAAATGACCACATTTGCAAGTACAGTAACTGGGAATCTATCAACTATGATGTGGCCAATTATCTGGCTTGCTTCATGGAGTGCCAGTTGCATAACCACACTAAGGTACAACTAAATATCAGCTGGTCCACCCGGCTTTGCCTGGCATACAGTGTCCATTGACATGATGGGACCACTGACTATGAGTACTGGAAGAGTCATATATTATAGTTGCTTTGATCTTCTGACCAGATGGGTAGAGATGAAGGCCCTGGAGAAAATGGACGCTACCTGTACCGCAAAGCTTATCCTGGATCAAGTTGTTTATTGTCATAGATGCCCACAAGTCTTATTAAGCGACAACAAAATGAATTTCACATCCCACGTAATCATGAGGTTGACCAAACATTGGGGATCTGAGGATTCATGTCAGTACCCTGCCAGCTGGATTTGAAGGGGCTGGTAGAGCAAGCAAATGGAACGCTGCCATAATGCTAAGGAAGCTGGTCACTGGAAAAACTTATGCTTGTGGAACCTACCTTAGTTTGGTGACATTTGCATACAGCATTAGTCACCATAAAGTAACAGTAATAACGCCGTTTGATTTGTTGTATAAAAGAAAGGCCCTGTTACCATTGATTCTATATTTGGTGGTCAAACCAACATTGGGGATGAGTGCTGAGCAGTACTTACTCTGACTTTCAAATATTCTGATTGAAATGCAGTCACTTGCATTCAATATGATCTTGAAGAAAATTTATCAAGGCCAATATGACAGTTGATAAGAACCAACCAGCATTTCCAAATACCATGTAGGAGATAGGGTAGCCTATTGTGACATGCAAGGCTTCAGGATTAGAAACGAATTATATGCGCTGTGGTCAAGTCTGTTTAAGACTATTACCAAGATAGCGATAGATGCATATTCCATCAAGAACCTTGTAGATGGAAGAGTTATTAACAGGGTCCACGCAAAGTACCTAAAGCAGTGAATCCAAAAAAATGAGCGTGTTCTAAAAGAACTACTGAACCATTGAGATGGTTATGTCCTGACAATTTTTTGGTTAAGTCATAAAAAAAGACCGCTGAACCAAAATAAATGGTTAATTCTTGAAAATAAAACCTTTGAACCATGAAAACTGGTAGGACAGAGTATATCTAAACCAGTTTGGGGTAATAATAAATAAAAAGATGGGCCTCTGAACTGAGTAAAGGTCATGCTCCTATAAAAATCATATTAAAGTCATATATTTTAAAAATTTTAATTCGTTATCTTTGATTCAGGGATTATTTCGCCTATGTCGCCTCATGGGGTAGGGAGGATGTATGACAGTAGGATTGAACAATCTTTTGAAATCTATTTGATATTATGCTAACAAAGGATAGACCCACTCAGAGCCATTTTCATTGAGGAAAAGCTGAGCCTTGAGAGAATGCAACGAGGGGTAGAGAATTTTAAAGTTTTTAGTACTTGCCAAACGTGATAATCCATATCAAGGTGGAAAGAAACATAAAAAGAAGAGGCAGTCAGAAAATAACCTGAAAAGGTTACAATAGGGCTACACCGCTGAAAGCTTAGTCTTGAGTTCTTGCTGGCAGGCTTCATCAAGAACGTTGAACATATGGGCTAGCATGGTGGAAAGTAAGCTTGGAGGAAGTTGCTTAATCATGCCTCCAATAAGAGCCATTAGGGGAGGTACCAATGAAAAGCACTAGAAATGAGGTAGTCATGCAAAGAGTGAATGGAATCCTTAAGGTGACGACTGTGAACTTCTTGGAATTAGAAGCAAAAAGAGCGATGAAAATTGGGGGTGGACCAGAAGCTTAATGGCCCAACTGCAAAGGATTTAGCCAGCAAAATGAAGAGCATAGGCTGCAACATCTCAATATAATATGCTTGAAAGGTCGGCGGTGTTCAGAGCCTCAGCAGGGCCTCAGTTACTTGGTTTCTTATTTCTGCATATGGTAAATAAACGTGTTCTTGATTCCCAATGGTTAGTTCAGTCAAAAGAACAGTCAGTTTAAAATTTTTAAGACAAAAAAAGAACTCTGGAAGAAAACCAGAGCTGGCAAAATTCAAATGACTGATATTGGATGTTATTGCTTCAATAGGATTGATGATTATAATGTGATTACCCACAAAAGGAGACAAATCTAACAAAAGGTTAAAGTCCAATTTGAGAAACTGATGGAGGAGAGAGAATTGGCCGCGATTTGGTTGAGATGGTTGCTACTCAATTTTCATTGTAAAAAGATACCATTTCTGGTAGTTCAGTGGAGGACTACCTGCATGCACTTAACTTTGAGTATAGCTCCTGCAAGGAGAGTGTCTTTAACTCTCCTGTTTCTCAGCATGGAGGTGCTCGGTGCACAGAGCCAACGCATGGAAACTAGCCGTAAAAACCAAAGTTTATTAGAGCCCAGCAGAAGAGGCTGTAGCAATAATAACTCATAGGGAAAAGTGCTCTTATAAAAACAAAAAACACCACCAAAAGTGATACAGTGCACAAAAGGATATTGGTAAGCATCCCAGGATGGAGGGAACCTGGGCGAACCAATGGTGCATGAGGGGCTAACCAGATCATCTGTAAAATGGTTTGGCGAATATAGCATGAGACCTCCTTGAAGGGGTCTGTGCACAGGATCGTTCGGTATACCATTTAGTAAAATGATAAAAACGGGTAAAATTGTTTATTAGAAAGTCAACCAACAAGGAATGTTGGTTAGGAAGACATAATTAAACAGCGGCGGGGACAATTGGGGTCTGCTGAAGTGGTCCCAAGCACCAATCCACCAATAGGCACAGACTACCATCTGATTTGGTAGAAAACTCTGAAACTGACTTCACTCAAGTAATTGATTGAAGTTGGATTCGACCTGAATGCAAGATTTCATAAATGGAATGGGTTTAAAACCCTCGTTTCTCAATTAACCAAATTGACCCATCCACATTAATTATGTAAACTGTCCATTTTAACGCTTGGGCCGATGTAAGGGGTTGGGCAGTAAGCACCTCATTAGTACCAACCTGGGCATATTTTGCTTGTACCCAGCGTTGGTCCAGTGTGTGCCTGAGGTCAGGGAGGGCCTGAAGCTTCACCTCCTGGGACTCCTGCTGCCCATCCTTATCCCTGGGGTTGGTCCCCACTATGATTTCATGTGCCATGACATGTCCTTAGGTATCATAAAAGATATTACTCCAATCAGTACTACTCATCAATTTGAAGAGAAAGGCATCTTTAGCAGAAAGATTGTCCAAGCATTGCTGATACTAGGAGTTAGAAGAGTTCAACAGAGGAGCTGGATTAATGAGGGGATGTCAAACTTTTTATAATTGTTGACATTATCCACATAAGTTTAGATTAAGCTCTAATTTACTCTAATTTTGTTGCAATTACTTTTTTATTTATGAAATATGCTCTTTAAAAATAAAAAAATGAACATCTAGTACTAAAAAAAAAAAAAAAATTAAAAAAAATGAAAGAATGATATGAAAAAAAATTTATAAATGAAAAATAACTAGATTGTCAAGAAATTGATATGACTGGACAATAAGCTCTATACTTTGGTAGATCATAAATTAGAGTTGAGTCAAGCCTTGATAATTAGCGGAAATTATAATGATGTGAAACAAACTTTTCTTTCTCATTGCAAATACTTTTGCAACCTATTCAATTCAAAACTAAATCTAGTTTGATAATCTCATAGAGGAGATTAGTCTGCACCCATGTCTGGGAGCAGTTGGGCAAGCAAGGCAAGAGGAGCAGGTGGAAGGCCCACGGCCTCTAACGTCAGAAAACGCCCTGGAGAATCTGGCAGAATAGAAAAAAATCTAAAAAAACCGGCGATCACAATTTCCCCAGAGATACTCGCGTGGCAAGCATGATGCAACCAGTACATCATTATGCCACACTCCCAGCCACTTTTGTCGGTGGAATTTGGAGTCCATGTGTATCTGGACATCCAAAAAACGGCCTTATGGGAAAAATTTTGTGAAGATGTACACAAAATTTTCCCAACCGAGGTGTACATTGCACCTCACTCCATGTCATGCGGTTGGCTGGACCTAGTTTTCGAAAGCAAAATAGCAGCAGATGAGGCTGCAGTGGTGCGCATAGTGGTTGACCTCCCCAAAGGCAATGGGTTGTCAAAACCAAATGCACCAGATGGACAAAATCAAACCAAATTTTTCTCACGTTTGACTTTTTGCCTACTACAGTAAAACGTGACATTTTGGAGCAACACCTGAAAGATGGTCTCACCATATATGGCGAAATACAATCTTTCAAAATGCAACGTTTCACGCTGATACCACACCTGTGCACTGGCAAAGCCATCGCAGTTCTGACCCCAACTGAGGAGATCGCGAATGACCTAACCCAGATCCCACACTCCACCTTTATTGACATCACAGGGCATACCACCCACCCATTCCAGGTAACTGTGGACAGCGCGCCCCCCATTTGCACCCACTGTGACGCATTTGGCCATAAGGCGCATACATGCCCTATCAAGGAGGGCGTCACATTCCAAGAGCACCCCTCGGTGGCCATGGCCAGCGGAGAGGCGCACTATGAACCCACCGCAAACACCAAGGAGGCTTTCCTGTGGGGAGCACAAGGCTGCTACCTATTGGTAAAGCCCATCTCCCCGCAGGAGCGGAAGAAGGCTAAGCAGGCCCATAGGGCCGCGGCCAAGGAAGCGGCCAAGGCCACCACCACCATCCCACACTCACAACGCAAGGAAAACATGGAGACCTTCGCAGTGGAAGCAACTTGGGAATCCATCACCCAATCAGATTGGGAGGCCCATGCCAATTGGGCCACTCAATCTGAGGATCCGATGGGAGATTCAATCTCACCCAATTGCTGCACCCAAGCTCTGGTCAAAACTGACTTGGGACCTATCCCAACCAAAAAATTTTTTTTTGCCCCGCTCGACGGTGCACTGAACTTATCCGCACCACAAAAAATTCGTCCGACGTCAGGAAAACAAAAAGCAAAGGCCAAAGCCAACGTGACTCTTTCTGCAGAATTAACAAAAACTCTGATAGCGTTGCTGCTAACACCCGTGCTGCTGTGAAAGCCCGTGGGGACCTGGAAGAGGCTGGTAGGCCTGGGGGCCCACCCCCTCATACCTAAGGTGTGATGGGGGAAACCTTCACTCTAGGGATGCTGAATATCGCTGGACTTAAGGCCTCCCCATCCCGGGCTAGGAAACTGAGTTTTTTACAAAACAATTTACCCGTGGATATCCTGGCTATCCAGGAGTCCCACTGTCCATGAGGTTCCAAGGAAGCTTGGAAAACAATGCTCCTACCATCCCTATCCTTTTGGTCAAAGCACTGTGGGGTGCTAATTCAGAAAAAAAAATTTAAAATTCACATCCTCAGAAACATTCCTAAATGGCCGAGTTCTCATTGTCACCTTCTCGTGGGCTGACGTTGCGCACACAATTGTCAACATTTATGCCCCAAATGGTGCACATGAGCGTCGGGAATTTTTCTCGTCAGTCAATTCCCTCCCCCTACCCCCTGATTCTTTCCTAGTTGGCGACATGAACTGTTGGCTAACCTCACCAATGGACCGGTGGCCACCCTCACCCCACGCGCCACAGGGGCACATAGAACTACGCATTCTAAAAGCAACCCTTGGGTTAATGGATGCGCTGCTGTGACATGCCCCACTGCTCAAAAACATGATGCATCCCCACGTCCACAACAGCCAATTAAGGTCCATGACCCGTATCAACCTTATTCTAATGCTGGCAAAAATCCAACCCCACATATCCCACTTCAAAACAACAAAAATGGAATTCTCCGACCACCGACTGGTCTCAATAACATACTACTTACCTGTCACAGTTGCAAATGCCCCACATTGGTGCAAAATCCGCCCCCCGAGCTCGCGTCGCCAGGATTTTCCACGTGGGTGGAAGAGGCAACTTTGGCGAAATTGTTTGTTGCACCATTTTGTGCGGACCCCATTTCCACATGGGCAACTTTCAAAGAAGACACCATCCGCCACTATCGCCATCTCTCCTCCAGATGCTCACGAGCCACATCAGCGGTTATATTGTGAGCACTGGCGGAATTGGCCCACCTGGAATCCAACATTCCAGCCACAGGATATAGCCCTGCATGGGGCCAGAAGTGGGCGGAGGCAGCTGCCCACCTCAACGCACTTGAAAGGCAACACAAACATTGGGTTTGTATCCAATACAGGGCCACACGCATCACTAAAGGCGACAAGTGCACCGCGTACTTCTTCAAAAAATTTTCGCACCACACCAGAGAGTGGCCTGCACACAGGTGTGAAGATCGGATAATTCCATTGTGGACATACTGGCCAAAGTGGCAATCGAAATGCAAAGATATTACTCCAAGTTATACCGAGCTGAACCAATTCAGCCGGCTGAAATGGTGGAATTTCTTGACTGAGCTCATATCCGCACCATTTTCTGATACCCGGAGGTAAATGAATTTTTTGAATTTATTGTGGGGAAGGCCAGCCATGGGACGGACACTTCCGAATATGACTCAGACGAGACAAAACTTAGTACCAGGGGAGGCACCCCAGAGAAGCAATGCTATCTCTTGTTGCCAGCGGGAACGCCACTTATGGGGAGGGGGAGGGAACGTGTGTAGGGGTCGTAGCCACTATTGAGCACTTGTGGAGGAAGGGGTCTGATTTGATGAACCAGACTGAGAACCAGGAGGAGACCAGCTGTCGGCGACGCGGTGGGAGATATCCAAACATCCATGCTTGAAAGTGGTCCACCAAATGAGACCAGAATCTGTAGACAGTTTCAGGGAGGGTGGGGATGGAGCCAGCGATGGCATTTAAGACAATCGTGTGGATAGTCCACATGGCGATTGCAACCACCAGAGCATGGAGGGAGGGTGGGAGGGGGAGGCCATTGATGAAGCAAACAATCTCCTGACAGACTGAAGGGATGCGTTTGATCCTGGCTCAGCAGACGTTGGACTTCGCGCCATATCACTTTGGAGGTGGGGCAATTCTCTAGGCGGTGGAACAGCGTTCCATACTGGCCACACACAACACAGGATGAGTGTAAAGTGTTAGAGCGTTCAGCTGTACGATACACCCGCCTCAGGCAGCGCCACACATGGGAGCGGACTTGAGGCTGCAACAGAGGATGGTAGAGGATGGTGTGCGTATTTCCAGATAGTCTTTTGGGTCTCAGTGGAATAAGGGATGTCCATCATGTCCAGGTAGTCCACCCTGGATAGGACTTGGGGTTGAATGGGGATCACGCCATCATGGATGGGTAGCCCCTGTACTTTTGTGTGAACTGAGGAGAGGGGCGGCCTCTTCGGGTTGTATGTCCTCTAATACGAATTCTCCACTCTGCGCTTCGCATGGAGAGTAGGATTCGTTTGTAGTGGGTTTTAGTCCCGTGAGGACCTGTGGCTGATGTGTGTGATGCGAGGTATTTCATCAGGGAGTGGGGGTTTGATGGATTGTTGAGGCCCAAGGCTCGGGAGAAGTTGGAGCAGGCTGCGCGGGACCAGTTTTGGGATGGGAGTGTAAAGCAGTGATGGCCGCGATCCAGGTACCCAGGATCTTGGCAGCATGGGCTTTGAAGTCAAGCAGGCCCATGCCACCATGATGATAAGGGCTGAACATGACCTCTAGCCATACTGGTGAAGGGCGGCCTGACCAAAGCCATCCTTGCAGCAAAGCATACAGGGTTTTGAAGAAGCTTGGGGAGAAGGGGATGGCGTGGGCTCCAAACCAGACTTTGGATAGGAGCATAGAGTTGGCAAGAACAACCCTGCCAGTGAGGGTAGTAGGGTGGGCTCTGAGAGAGGCGATTCTCTTTGTCACGTTGTCCAGTATACGGCACTCCATTACTGCTGACGCGTATCCGCCTGCCTCCATCCACACACCCAGATGGCGTACCGGTCCTATGGTAGGACGTGGCACAAAGGGGAGCACCAGTGGGGCGGTGTGTGTTGAGTTAGTAAGGCGTGGACGTGGGCGAGCAGATGGGCTGGGTTGAGAACTACTTGCTGGGGCCCAGCAGTTCTGAAACTGACCAAGGAGGATGATTTCGGTTTTTGGAGGCGTTCAGTGCCGCATTGCTTACCCAGGAATATCCTGGATGAGAACTTCAAGCACGCGTGCATCTTTGTTATTAGACACCCCCACCATGCAATCATCTGCAAATGCCATCATCTTGACTGGAGTTTGGCCTGGCACATGGACCCCAGTGAGGTGGGCATTCACATTTCGCAGTAGTGGGTCAAGGCTGAAGTTGTATAAGAGTGGGTTGAGGGGGTCCCCTTGTCGCAGGCTTCTTTGAGGGCGGACTACTTCTGTTAAGAAGCCTGGGCCACGCACTGCTATTGTCACAGATTCCGTGAGCAGCATCACCCAGTTTATGAAGCGGGGGGTAGGCGGAATTGATGTAACAGGCCCTAAGGTATTCCCAGTTTACTCTATCATAGCCTTTTGTTGGTCCAAGAATCCAAGTGCCCCAGAGGCTGTGGACTGACACACATTAGCCACAGAGTGCACGTTATCCCAAATCGACCTTCTGGGGATGAAACCGAATTGTTCTGGGGAGATGGTGGCAGATGCTACAGTCCCTAAACGGTTAGCCCTGATATAGGTTAAAATTTTGGTGTCTGTGTTTGTTAGAGAAATAGGGCGCCAGTTGGCTAAGTCAAGCCTATCCCCTTTCTTGAAGAATGTGACAGTAAAGGCCTCATGTCCTCCTGTTAGGAGGCGCATTTCCAACAGGCTTTGGTTGAGTGAGGCTAGCAGCAATGGGGATATATATTTAAAATATTTTTTGTAGAACTCATATGGAATGCCATCTGGGCCTGGGCATGTTTGGTTTTGCGCACTGCAAATGGCTGTCCATAATTTATTCGGAGTAATTAAATTTATTATTTATGGGTATCAGAAAATGGTGCGGATATGAGCTTGGTCGAGAAATTCTGCCATTTCAGCTGGCTGAATTGGTTCAGCTCAGTATAACTTGGAGTAATATCTTTGCGTTTTGATTGCCACTTTGGCCAGTATGTCCACGATGGAATTATCCAACTTTTGCACCTGTGTGCAGGCCACGCTCTGGCATGGTGCAAAAATTTTTTGAAGAAGTACGCGGTGCACTTGTCGCCTTTAGTGATGCGTGTGGCCCTGTATTGGATACAAACCTGAAGTTTGTGTTGCCTTTCGAGTGCGTTGAGGTGGGTGGCTTTACCCACTTCCAGCCCCATGCAGGGCTATATCCTGTTGCTGGAATGTTGGACTCCAAGTGGGCCAATTCCGCCAGCATGTTTGATATAACTGCCGATGTTGCTCGTGAGCGTCTAGAGGAGAGATGGCGATAGTGGTGGATGGTGTCTTCTTTGAAAGTTGCACATGTGGAAATGTGGTCCGCACAAAAAGGTGCAACAAACAATTTCGCCGAAGTTGCCTCTTCCACCCATGTGGTAAATCCTGGCGACGCGAGCTCGGGGGCAGATTTTGCACCAATGTGGGGCCTTTGCAACTGTGATGGGTAAGTGGTATGTTATTGAGACCAGTTGGTGGTCGGAGAATTCCATTTTTGTTGTTTTGAAGTGGGATATGTAGGGTTGGAATTTCGCCAGCGCTAGAATAAGGCTAATTCAGGTCATGGACCTTAATTGGCCATTGTGGATGTGGGGACGCGTCATGTTTTTGAGCAGTGGGGCATGTCGCAGCTCACATCCATTAACCCAAGGGTGGCTTTTAGAATGCGTAGTTCTACATGACCCTGTGGGGTGTGGGGTGAGGGCGGCCACCAGTCCGTTGGTGAGGTTAGCCAACAGTTCATGTCGCCAACTAGGAAAGAATTGGGGGGTAGCGGGAGGGATTTGACCGACAAGAAAAATTCCTGATGCTCATGTGCACCGTTTGGGGTGTAAATGTTGATGATTGTGTGTGCAACATCGGCCTATGAGAAGGTGACAATGAGCACTCGGCCATTTAGGAATGTTTCTGAAGATGTAAATTTGAAAAATTGTTTTTCTGAATTAGCACCCCACAGTGATTTGACCAAAAGGATCAGGATGGTAGGAGCATTGTTTTCCAAGCTTCCTCAGAACCTCATGGACAGTGGGACTCCTGGATAGCCAGGATATCCACAGGATAATGTTTTGTAAAAAACTCAGTTTCCTAGCCCAGGATGGGGTGGCCTTGAGTCCGGCAATATTCAGCATCCCTAGAGTGAAGGTTTCCCCCATCACACCTTAGGTGTGAGGGGGTGGGCCCCCAGGCCCCCAGCCTCTTCCAGGTCCCCACGGGCTTTCACAGCAGTGCAGGTATTAGCAGCAACGCTATCAGGGTTTTTATTAATTTTTGCAGAAAGAGTCACGTTGGCTTTGGCCTTCACTTTTTGTTTTCCCGACGTTGGACAAATTTTTTGTGGTGTGGATAAGTTCGATGCACCGTCAAGCGGGGCAAAAAAATTTTTGGTTGGGATGGGTCCCAAGTCAGTTTTGACCAGCGCTTGGGTTCAGTGATTGGGTGAGATCAAATCTCCCATCAGATCCTTGGATTGAGTGGCCCGTTTGGCATGGGCCTCCCATTCTGATTGGGTGATGGATTCCCAAGTTGCTTCTGCCGCGAAGGTCTCCATGTCCTCCTGGCGTTGTGAGTGTGGGATGGTGGTGGTGGCCTTGGCCGCTTCCTTGGCCGCGGCCCTATGGGCCTGCTTGGCCTTCTTCCGCTCCTGCAGGGAGATGTGCTTTACCAATAGGTAGCAGCCTTGTGGTCCCTATGGGAAAGCCTCCTTGGTGCTTGTGGTTGGTTCATAGTGTGCCTCTCCACTGGCCATGGCCACCGAAGGGTGCTCTTGGAATGTGACGCCCTCTTTGATGGGGCATGTGTGCGCCTTATGGCCGAACATGTCACAGTGGGTGCAAATGGGGGGTGCGCTGTCCACAGTTACCTGGAATGGGTGGGTGGTATGCCCTGTGATGTAAATAAAGGTGGAGTGTGGGATCTGGGTTAGGTCATTTGCAATCTCCTCAGTTGGTGTCAGAACTGCAATGGCTTTGCCGGTGCACAGGTGTGGCATCAGCATGAAACGTTGCATTTTGAAAGATTGTATTTCACCGTATATGGCGAGACCATCTTTCAGGTGTTGCTCCAAAATGTCACGTTTTACCGTAGTAGGCAAAAAGTCAAATGTGAGGAAAATTTGGTTTGATTTTGTCCATCTGGTGCATTTAGTTTTGATGACCTGTTGCCCTTTGGGGAGGTCAACCACTATGCGTTCTGCTGCAGCCTCGTCTGCTGCTATTTTGCTTTCAAAACCTAGGTCCAGCCAACTGTGCAACATGGAGTGAGGTGCAACGTACACTGCGGTTGGGAAAATTTTGTGTACATCTTCACAAAATTTTCCCATAGGGCCGTTTTTGGATGTCCAGATACACACGAACTCCGAATTCCACTGATGAAAGTGGCTGGGAATGTGGCGTGTTGATGTACTGGTTGCATCATGCTTGCCACGTGAATATCTCCGGGGAAATTGTGACCGCCAGTTTTTTTAGATTTTTTTTCTATTCCGCCGGATTCTCTGGGGCGTTTCCAAACGTTAGAGGCCGCGGGCCTTCCGCCTGCTCCTCTTGCCTTGCTTGCCCAACTGCTCCCAGACATGGGCGCAGACTAATCCCCTCTATGAGATTATTAAACTAGATTTAGTCTTGAATTGAATAGGTTGCAAAGTGTTTGCAACGAGAAAGAAAAGTGGAAATAATGAATTTAATTACACCGAATGATTTATGGACAGCCATTCGCGGTGTGCCAAACCAAAAATACCCAGGCCCAGATGGCATTCCATATGAGTTCTACAAAAAATATTTTAAATATATATCCCCATTGCTGCTAGCCTCACTCAACCAAAGCCTGTTGGAAATGCACCTACTACCAGATTGACATGAGGCCTTTACTTTCACACTCTTCAAGAAAGAAGATAGGCTTGACTTAGCCAACTGGCGCCCCATTTTTCTAACAAACACAGACACCAAATTTTAACCAAAATCATGGCTAACCGTTTAGGGACTGTAGCATCTGCCACCATCTCCCCAGAACAATTCGGTTTCATCCCCAGAAGGTCGATTTGGGATAACGTGCACTCTGTGGCTAATGTGTGTCAGTCCACAGCCTCTGGGGCACTTGTATTCTTGGACCAACAAAAGGCCTATGATAGAGTAAACTGGGAATACCTTAGGGCCTGCCTCCATCAATTCCGCCTACCCCCCGCTTCATAAACTGGGTGATGCTGCTCACGGAATCTGTGACAATAGCAGTGCGTGGCCCAGGCTTCTTAACAGAAGTAGTCCGCCCTCAAAGGGGCCTGCGACAAGGGGACCCCCTCAATCCACTCTTATACAACTTCAGCCTTGAACCACTACTGCGAAATGTGAATGCCCACCTCACTGGGGTCCATGTGCCAGGCCAAACTCCAGTCAAGATGATGGCATTTGCAGATGATTGCGTGGTGGGGGTGTCTAATAACAAAGATGCACGCGTGCTTGAAGCCCTCATCCAGGAATATTCCTGGGTAAGCAATGCGGCACTGAACGCCTCCAAAACCAAAATCATCCTCCTTGGTCAGTTTCAGAACTGCTGAGCCCCAGCAAGTAGTTCCCAACCCAGCCCATCTGCTCGCCCACGTTCACGCCTTACTAACTCAACACACACCGCTCCACTGGTGCTCCCCTTTGTGCCACGTCCTACCATAGGACCGGTACGCCATCTGGGCGTGTGGATGGAGGCAGGCGGATACGCGTCAGCAGTAATGGAGTGCCATATACTGGACAACGTGACAAAGAGATTCGCCTCTCTCTGAGCCCACCCTACTACCCTCACTGGCAGGGTTGTTCTTGCTAACTCTATGCTCCTATTCAAAGTCTGGTTCAGAGCCCACGCCATCCCCTTCTCCCCGAGCTTCTTCAAATCCCTGTATGCTTTGCTGCAAGGATGGCTTTGGTCAGGCCGCCCTCCACCAGTACGGCTAGATGTCATGTTTGGCCCTCATCATCAAGGTGGCATGGGCCTGCTTGACTTCAAAGCCCATGCTGCCAAGATCCTGGGCACCTGGATCGCGGCCGTCACTGCTTTACACTCCCATCCCAACACTGGTCCCGCGCAGCCTGCTCCAACTTCTCCCAAGCCTTGGGCCTCAACAATCCATCAAACCCCCACTCCCTGATGAATTACCTCGCATCACACACATCGGCCACAGGTCCTCACGGGACTAAAACCACCACTACAAACGAATCCTACTCTCCATGCGAAGCGCAGAGTGGAGAATTCGTATTAGTGGACATACAACCCAAAGAGGCCGCCCCTCTCCTCAGTTCACACAAGAGGTACAGGGGCTACCCATCCATGATGGCGTGATCCCCATTCGACCCCAAGTCCTATCCAGGGTGGACTACCTGGACATGATGGACATCCCTTATTCCACTGAGACCCAAAAGACTATCTGGAAATATGCACACCACCCTCTGTTGCAGCCTCAAGTCCGCTCCCATGTGTGGCGCTGCATGAGGCGGGTGTCTCGTACAGCTGAGCGCTCTAACGCCTTACACTCATCCTGTGTCATGTGTGGCCAGTATGGAACGCTGTTCCACCGCCTGGAGAAGTGCCCCACCTTTAAAGTGATATGGCGCGAAGTCCAACGTCTGCTAGGACAGGATCAAACACATCCCTTCATTCTGTCAAGAGATATGTTTGCTTCATCAATGGCCTCCCCCCTCCCACCCTCCCTCCGTGCTCTGGTGGTTGCAATCGCCATGTGGACCATCCACACGATTGTCTTGGATGCCATCGCTGGCTCCATCCCCACCCTCCCAGAAGCTGTCCACAGATTCTGGTCTCATTTGGTGGACCACTTTCAAGCGTGGACGTTTGGATTATCTTCCACCGCGTCGCCGACAGCTGGTCTCCTCCTGGTTCCCAGTCTGGTTCATCAAATCAGACCCCTTCCTCCACACGTGCTCAATAGTGGCTACGGCCCCTTCACACGTTCCCTCCCCCTCCCCATAAGTGGCGTTCCCGCTGGCAACAAGAGATAGCATCGCCTCTCTGGGGTGCCTCCCCTGGTACAAAGTTTTGTCTTTTCTGAGTCATATTTGGAAGTGTCCGTCCCATGGTCGGCCTTCCCCGCAATAAATTTAAATTTAATAATGATGTGAAACAAATTAATCATAGTATTTATAGTTTGGAAAATTGAGGGAATTCTGCCAAAGACTCAAGATAGACAAAGACTCCAAAAATGAAATGAATAAGAGGATTACTAAGCAGAAGGGTGGAATCAAAAAAGAATACTGAGATAAGAGTTGAGCAGAAGAATGAGAGAAAGAGGTTTTTAGTAGTCTGAGGAGAGGGCTCTTCAATTTATACGTATAACAAAAGTGTCAATCAGGGAGATTGCTCCATATCTTATATAATGGTTTTTTATTAAGGAAAGGCAATCTGCATATTATCCATTCCATTGCTCAGTGGTCAATATCCTGTGCAGACAGCTCCGTGGATTTAACCCATATTGCTGAAAAGTTAACAGTGGTGCTCACTAGAGGGGGCCACTGGTCAACTGTAGCATAAATGGTACTAGGGAGTTTTTGGTGAGCCCTTACTTTTTACACCAAAAACTTTTTTACATTTCATGATTGATACGTTGGGGGAAGCAATGGAGGCATCCAAGAAGAACTGCACTATTAATGGTAATGGAACCAGGGGATAAATATATTAGAATTGACTTTGTAATTGGGTGCTTGCCCCACGTTATAGTCAGATCAACTGAGAAGGTTTCCTAACATGACCCTTCAGCAACTGCGGGTATTATGGAATAGCTATTGTGAGGTAACCGCCTTTATGAAGATAATGTAGGGGAGCTGCGCTGAGTTTATTTTATAACCAACGGGACCACGAATCTCATTAAGCGTTGTATATGGCTTACCTTGATGCTACCACCACAGGGCTGTCTTGCCAGCTCATCACACATTTAAGCTGAGGAATACTTCGATACATACATTCAGCCTTTGATCCGCCAACTACTGCATGTGTTATTCCACCATAACATTGATAATGGGGACGTCATGCTGTTTGTCCAAGTGCAACAGAATGACACTCGCCTCTTACTTGACCACTTTAACAGCTCTTTCTTAGAGATTCAGGGGGCGCTTGTGCACGTGGACAGTCATTTCATGGATGTCCGCCATCGCTTGGACGGATTAGAACCATGGTTTAAACAAGAGTTACCCTGAGTGATATGGGAATTTTTAGACTGGCGCAGCCTTTTAGCAGAATGGATCCAGGATGTCATGACGTTAGGTAGTAAAACCAAGCAGTTTATGGTGGACCTGGAGGAATGGGCTGAAAGGATTGAAGTAGTGGTGGCTTGGGTTAGGGACTGGTTTATTCTGACAAAGCGGCGAGTGCTGGATCACGCTGACTTCGTGGCAGTTAAACTTAGTCAACTTTGTGCTGAGTGGAGTAACCAGCAGACGGCTGAACATATGACCAGCTCTTTTTTGGCATCCTCAGAATACCGCCAGTTGTTGGGACGAATTAATCAGTTGAAGAGCCAGTCAGGTGGCTCGAGGTTGGGCCATAACTCCTTCATTCATTGAGATGGTGAAGTCTAATGATATGTGAGTGCGCTTGGATAACCTTTGATGGGCCAATGAGGATCTGGTGCGTGAACAAGTCGCTTTAAAAATCAAGTAGATGAGGTGAACCAGCAAGCGTGTGACACCAGATGGAAGAACTCAAGAAAACAGGGCACATTGGAGGGTTTCCTCTATTATCTTCAGGAAATGGAGCGGAAACTGGACACAGAGTAGGAATTCCACCATGATTAGCAGAATTAGTTTAAAGTGCTATAACATTAAGTATTAGACAGCCAGTGTCAGTGCTTTTTGGGCAAATCTGAGTGGATAATTGATGAACAATTTTATGAACATACTGTTAAGGGAGGAAAGGGTGCAGTTAGCAGCGAGTCTGGAGAAGAATGTTATAGATCAGCCAGTGAGTACCCCTGGGGGTCATGAAAGTTTCTCCCCACAATCCAACTTCTTCCCAGTCCACAAGG
>JAKSZP010012234.1:0-82824 GCA_022478985.1 Massospora cicadina
TACAATGGTAAAGCTCTTAGCTACCTCCTTGAGAGCTCAGCACCTCTTCTCAGACACCTATAACAGAACATAAATGGTGTCATAGAAAGAGACAATGGAACCCTGGTCTCAATAGTATAAAAAGTGGCCAATTCAAACCCTCTTAACTGGGACTTCTACTTACCCAGTGCCATCATGGCCTACCATTTTATATACCACCATATCCTCAATATGTCTCATTTCTGAGTGCTGTATGGTTGAAAAACAAGAGTTTCAGCTTTATTATCCAAAGATATTTTCTCTGATATGACTAACATGAGCATGCCATGACAAAGTTGGCCCAGCATATTATTCAATTACAAACAGAGTCTATGACTAAATTGGCAAAGACTCTCACTAAAGAAGGCCAAGCGGCTAATGAGCTCTAACTCCCTATTCCTTCCTTAAAAGTGTCAAATCTGGTGTTGTATTACCACAGCTGAATCACTTCTAGAAGAGAGAAGCTCAGTTCTATCTAGGAAGGATTTATTATTGTCACTTTAAAGCGAGGGGATGATTAATTCATCAAATCCTTTGTTTCTGTAGTCACTATCTACTGTGTCCATAATTTGTTCTTGTGACTTTATTCACCAATTAACACGCTTGAAGGTGGCAATACCAGACAAAATTCATGTCCTTTTTTGCGATATTAGTGTTTAAAGTACAGCTAATAATCACAAAACAACCTGGTCGAATCTTGGTGGAATCCTTTGATTTTGGGTATTTGCCTAATCCTGCACCTCAGCTAAATAGCCCTATTGTGGGTAGCAGAGTTGCTCGTAACTTCGGCGGTATTGGGAGTATTTCTGAGTTTCCTCTATTTTGAGGGTTTGAATTGTACCTCAGAACTATACAGGTAAGTCTCAAAGTTACTTTATGGATTTTCAAAAAAACTGCAAAAGATAACTAGCATAAGATCATAACTCAAACTACTTTTTATTATTAAAAGGCTTGTATTTTTTAAGGTTTAAATTAGTTTGGTGTTTATCTGATTTTTTAAATTGCTGAGAGATCAAATCTTGGAATATTTGAGGTAAAAAATTCAAGACAAAAGAGTTTAGTAATATCTGGACACCCTTTTATGTTTCTTTTTTTTAGTACTAGATGGTCCCAACCCAAGGGGGGATTCATCGATGTTTATTGAATTACGCCTGGGCTCCTAAGAGCCTGAGGCGAGGGAAGGGGAGGGAGGAGGCATTGAGAAAGGGAGGGGGGTTTGCGCTCCAGAGCCGTGATGCAGTGACAACTGAGTGGGGGAGGGTTGGCGACATAGTGCAGACCTTCAGGGCCATCTCAAAGTGTACCCATAAGTGGGTGATCATGTGTGGAAGGGTCCACACCTCCTAGTCAAAGGCAGCACGAAAGAAGGAGTTGTAAATGGTCCAGATGGCTGTGGCATAGGCGAGGACACGGAGGGGTTGGTGGCAACCAGGCAATGCCTGCTCAAACATGAGGTCTTGCACAGGGTGTCCAGACCAGGGCTGAGCATGGAGGAGCGCGCGGGCCTTTGGCCAAAATGCGGCAACACCTGGACAGGTGAAAAAACGATGGAGGTGGGAGTCAATAGGCTCCACACAGCGTGGGCAGCTTTGGTGCTGGAAGGTAGGGCCAGTCCGGTCCCCTGTCCTGTATGAACAGTGGAGCACCCTCCATAAGGTGTTGGACACCTTTGCTGACAGGATGGGGTGATAGACGTCCTTATACAATTCCTTAAGGTCAAATCTCACGGAGGGAGGGAGGAGCTCAAGGAGTCTTGGGCGGATGGGAGGACGATCTTGGGGGTTGAGGAGAGTTGTGACAACTTGTCCACTGTGCACAATTGCATGGCGACGGGGGCTGAGGCCAGGGCCTTCCCTTCTGTATGGGAAGGCATGGTGGATCCGAGCGCCTACTCGTTTCAGGGCAAGGAGAGCCTGGTTCCAGTAGAGGGATGAGGATGGTTTTAGGCGATGGCCTGGGTGGTTTGTGAGCCACTCCCCTAATGAGGTCAGAGATGCTCTAGGAAGACCCAGGGCTGCTGACACTGACTGGCGGAGGGCGGGCGTCCATTGGGGCATGGGGGTCGCGTCCCAGCAGATAATCGGCCATAGGAACTTCAGGAAGATTGTGGTGGCGTGGGATCGCGTGTCCAGAAGCCCTAGGCCCCCTTCATTGCAGGGTCAGGAAATGGTTGAGAGGGCCATTGGTGGATGGTTTGAGCCCCAGATCCAACAGCGGAGGAGTACATTGAGCCGCTTATAAAAGGCATCTGTGAATGGGCAGACGTGCGCTAGGAACCAGACTTTGGAGAGGAGGAACACATTGGCCATCAGAGCTCGACCCTGAGGGGTGATGTGCCGCCGGTTCCAGCTGGCAATCCTGGAGTTAACTGCTGCGAGGAGCAAGTCCTCATTGTCTTTTAGCGCAACTCCTTGTTGGTTGGTGAGAACGCCCAGGTGACGGAAGGTACCGCGCTCAGGTTCAATACCAAATGGTGGGGGGAAGGCGGGGGAGCCGACCTGTACAACTGTTGTCTTGGAGGCGTTGAGCATGGCGTTGGACGCCTTGGTGTACCTCTCAATGGTCACAGCAGCGAGGGCAACATCCCCAGGGCAGCCAAATGCAATGCCAGTGTCATCTGCAAATGCCATGGTGCGTGTGGGGGCTTTACCTGGGACCAGAATCCCTGTCAGCTTGTCCTGTAAGGAGGCCAAGAGGGGGTCGAGGGTGATGTTAAAAAGGATAGGGCTCAGGGGGTCCCCTTTCCGGAGACCTTATCCAACTGGTACTGCCACTGTAAAACCCATTGGCGCCAGGACTCTGGTGTGGAGCTGGTCATAGAGCGCTGATATCCAGCGCCTAGCTGCGGGTGGGAGATGGAAGCGGGCCAGGGAAGCATCAATATACTTCCAGGCTACCCGATCATATGCTTTCTACATATCCAGGAGAGCCACAAAGCCATTCACCTTACGAGAGTTAACAGTCAAAATCATGTGAAGGTCATTATAGTTGTCCCATAATGACCTCCCCGGAATAAAACCGTGCTGGGATGGGGAGAGGCGAGGTGACACCCATTTGGTGATGCGGTTGGCCAGAAGCTTCGTGAAGAGCTTGTGGTCTGTGTTGATTAACGCTATGGGGCGCCAGTTCGCCAGGTTCCCACGGTCTGACTTCTTGTAAATGAGGGTCGTGAATGAGCCTCTGGAGTCGGGGAGGACCTCGCCATTTACCAAGAGTGCAGCGAAGAGGTCGCGGAGGGTTCTGGCTATCACTGCAGGTTCCAGAAAGTACACCTCAAAGGGTATTCCATCTGGGCCTGGGGCTTTAAGCCGTGGGGATCTCAGAAGGGTTTCCATCACCTCCTGGATGGAAATAGGCGCCAGTAGAGCCTCATCAGCCCGTGGGTCAATGGGCGGCTCTGGAGCCCGCCACAGGAAGTCTTAGATGTCCGATGGGTCCACCTGGGTGGCATGGAAGAGGCTGGAGTAGAAGCGGTGTAGTTCCTGCGTGATTTCCTCCTTATCTGAAGTGGTTGTAGTGCCAATCTTCAGTGCAGTAATATCCTGCGCTGTTGACCGGTCTTTCTGTTTCTGAGAGAAGAAGCGGGTGGGGCGTTCCCATTGAGCATAGTAACGAGATGTTGTAAAGTTTGCTGCCCGTTCTTCCTGCATTGTGAGCTCCAAGCGGAGTGCTTCCTGCGCCGCTTCCCAGTCTTCCAACCATCTGGGAGAGGGCGAAGGCTGGCAGTTTCGCTCCAGATGTCTGATTTGGCTTCCGCCCTTTTGACTCTGGCGCGAGCTGCAGTCATCTGGGCTTTGGCACAGTTGTAAGCAACGCGGGTGATGCCATCCTTGGTCACCGCCCATCTAGCCTTGTGGTCAACAAGGTGGGGTGGGGGGGAGGTGAGAGTCTCCCGGATGGTCATAGACAGCTTCTCCTTAATGAAGGGGTTGTTGAGAAGAGCTGGGGCAACCCTAGGCCAGAACCTACGCGACGGTCTAAGTGTGGTGATGAGGACAACGGTGAGTGACCTGTGATCACTCAGATGGTTGTCATGAGAGATGGGAGAGGAGACGCGGCCAATTAGCAGGGGGCCAATCAGTGCCATATCTATGCGTGACGCTGACTGGAAAGCTCCTCCATCATACTAAATCCTAGTCATGCAAAATAGGCCAGATGCGGAGGGTGGAAGCGCATCTATAAAGCCACTCAGGCGAAGGAAATCCTGGAGGCGACTTGATCCAGGGCGTTCCTTTGCTTCAGGGGGGTAAGAGTCACGGACGCTACTTATGGTTGTGTTGAAATCTTTTAAGAGGACTGTATTCCGTGGGAGATTGAGTTGGAAGAGCTCTTCCAAGAGCCGATTTTGCTCCTGACCTGCATTAGGCAGGTAGATGCTTGCAGCGAAGAAGGAGAAGTTAGGAGTGGTGAGTTTGGCCAGTATGAGGCGGCCACCTAGATATTGTGAAAAAGAATGGGTTTTAACCCGGGGATTCAAAACAATAAGGGCGGCATGGTTTGTCCAGAAGGAGTTGCCTCTAAACTGTTCATTCCATGCAGATTGTTCGTGGGGGAGGATATGGGGCTCCTGGACAGCAGAGATGTCAATTTGTGCTGACCTGAAGTTTTGGAGGAGGCGGGCTCTCCGCTTAAAGTCCCGCAACCCATTTTCTGGATTGCAGGACCAGGGTGCTGCCATGGAGACTCATAGCTGTTCCCCTCCATGTCCTGGGGGGTTGCAAGCGCTTAAACCTGCTGTGAGGCGGCTAGTTTTGAGTCCTTTAGCTTGACTATTATCTGCAATCTGTGAGGAGCGTTGAGGGTTCTGAGGGGAAGGAGAGGGTGGGGGGCGGAGGACCCAGTAAGCCAGCCTAGGATGCTGCCCCCGCTCCGTTGCAGGGGAGGGACCTGAGGGTGCTCAATGGTGACCTCCGCGGTGTCCCCATTTGATGAGTCTGAGTCCATATTCACTTCCTCCAACACTGCAAAGGATCCGCGCGAAATGGACTGTGGGGTTGGGGTAGGACTCTTTGAGGTGGCACTTCTACCGCAGGCCGCGGGTTGCCAGTCCATGCTAGTGGGCATAGCTCCATTGGGAGCTGAGGGTTGATGCAATAAATCGCTGGTGGAGGTTGGTGGGGGTGCCGTGGAGCCCTGAGTGGGGGTGGCTGACGAAGGGCACCCTGTGGGAGATGCCTTGCGCTTGGTGAGAGAGGGAGTTGACTCTGGGAGATTGGAGGGGGTGCCCACTGGAAGGGGGGCATGAGCGCGAATGTATCCCATACCAATAGTGGGGTTAGCTGTTTCAACTGCTAGGCATAAGGCCTCAGGGGACAGGTCTTGAATGGGAACCCATTGTGTGGGTTGTGGAATTGCTGCTGCGGCCACGTGGGATCGTTTTTGGCCTGGTTTAGGCCCCTGGGTGGTGGCTAAGAGGGCTTGTTTTCGAGCTGTGCAGCCACTATACAGGTGTCCAAGGGCTTTACACCATGAACACCGGGGGCGCGCCTGATCAGGGTCGACAAAAAAGATCTCAGGGCATGCCCCAACTACTGCCACACGAGGAATAACCTCAATGTTGCGGGATACAGTGGGGGAGGGGATGAACGACGCCCTAGCAGTGCGAGCTCTTTGAGTGGGAGCATAGTAAGAGGGGACGCTAAAGTCCACTGAAAGAACAGACCCAAACTCCATTAAACCACGATGGAGTGCCAGTTAAAAGACTCAGGATCAACAGTCGTTGGTAAGTTGGAAAAAGTAACCCATGAAATTTTCTCCAGGTGAGAGCGTGTGTGGGAGATGCGAAGAGATCCACGTGGAATAATGACCTGGAGGGTGGCAGCATGGTCAGCAAGGGCAGCTTCAGTGAAGCCCACATCGATGTAGTGGCCCTCCACTGATTCATGGATGGTGGTGTTAATTGGGAATGTCTCCGCAATCGCTGCAAAGTATGAGAAGTAATCCTCTGTATAGAATTTAACAGGGTTATGCCCATAATAAAGGCGAATTGTGTGGGAGAGGGCTGAGCTAGGTAGAGCTTTTTGCGCTTTAGTTTCAGCACATTTCTTCTTAACATAAGCAATAAATGCCACTTCACGGGGATCAGCTTTGGGTAGCGATGGTGCCAGAGGTTTTTTGCCACGCCCCAGTGGCTCCTTTGGTACGTTTGTGTTTGCTTTGGGCTGCAATCGCAGGTTGAGTGTGAGCTGGTGGTTTGAACAAGTTTGTGGAGTTCCCTTGTTGCTGGAATGTTACAGCAGTTGCTGGCGTCATATTAAATTGAGGGGCAGATTGTTGGGCCTCGCTAAATTGGGGAGGCCCATTCAGATTGGAATTAACTCCAGCCAATTGGGAGGAGGGCGATGTTTCATCACCATCCCAATCTATTTGGGTAAATTCAGCCCAAGTATTTGCTGTGATTTCGTGGGCGAAACTCACTGGCTGATGTGTGAATTGGTCGTTTTCAGCATATGGAGATAAACTGCCGACTTGAGAAGTGCCGATTATGGGGTTTAAATGGGACGGGTGAAAATGGAACTGGTGTGTAGTTCCAAAATCCGAACCATTTGAATCCCCATTGGGAAGAGTAGATTGTCCCAATTTGGTGCATAGTGAACCAGAATGTGCGGCTAATCCAACCTTACATCTGAGGGTTTGGGGACCAGGTAGCTGGGTATCACCCCTCATGGAGGGAGCCAGAAACATGGCGTCAGCAATAATAGATGGGGCTGAATTAGCTGACACAATGGGGGAGTTGAATGCCCGGATGGGCTGAGTTGCATTCAACTGAGCAGGCGCCATTAAAACAGTGTGGGTGATGGCCTCCTTGGTTGGAGGGGACCCAGCGGGTTTGTGGGAGGCAGCGCACACAGAGCTGTCAGGCGTGCAGGTTGCAGAAGTGTGATCAGGTGAACTGGCGCTAGTTGAAGTAGCTCCAGGTTGGGGGTGGTGCCTGCTTTCATGGCTGCTGCTTGAGAGCGGGTGATTCTGGTTGACCCTGAGGTGGGTAACCGAGGGTTGCTTCGTTTGGGGGTGGTGCTGGCTCATTTAGCATAGCCTGCGGGTTCTTTTGGGGGTTTCCCGCCATATTTGCTAATAGTTTTCGTAAATCTCTTTAGTGGAGCTAAATTTCAGGCTGAATTGATTTTTGAAAAGTGATGCTTAGCAGAAAGAAAGACTAGGGGAACTCTTCCCCTAATGTTTCAATCACGGAGGAGGGTGAAATTCAAAAATCTAGAGTGGATATGATTCACAACTATACCCATATCAACATGGACATTTGAATATTCTAATTCCTTTCAGAATTTAACTCAATAAGGAACAGAACAGTTAGATCCTACTTTCTCAGTTTGCCCAAAGGTCAGGAGTGATAATACATAAAGTGATCACCAATTTAATATTTAGGTAAGGCAGGTATATGTTGATTACTTCTTTGGGTCTCCTTTTTGGTGGTTACTATAATGGATTTCATATCTTGAGCTTGAAGGAGAATAATCTCATCAGCACGTTTTCTCATTACTAAATCAGCGTTTTCTGGTATACCTTCGTTGGGTATTGCTAAACACTTGAAGTAACTGAGGGATCATTCCCATAGATACATCTGAAAGGCAACATTTTGATAATTTAATGATAAAGTTATTTGATATTTAAACAAAACATTAGGTAAATAGTAGTTCCACCGAGATGGGTCATTAAGGACGACTTCCTTTAAACAGAGACTAAAGTTCCATTGACTCGTTCAATGGTCCCATTTGTTGATAAGATTGTAAGAAATGACAAACTGTTAAGCTGTTGTTAGGATTTTTGCTTATATTTACAGCTGGCTAGATTACTAGGGATTGCTAGGGGATAATTTCCTAAGACGAGGTGAATTGGATGTTGATTGACCCTGATTTTAAAGGTAACTATGTTCAGAGGATATTAGGTTATTCGCCTTCTCAGATCCATCAGAGATTAATCTGGATGAATTTTTAGGCTCTCGTCAGGCAGAGAGGTTTTGACAAAATAGGGGCATCTGATAATTGATTGACTATCAGATGTACCAATTGGGATCAGTAGGGTTTCATCACCGACTGATTGGGAATTTAAGAAGTAAGTTGTGAGGAAAGTGATGCTACCTACAACTAGCAAATCAATCAGTTGGTTTGCATCTTACTTTAATGGGTAACAAGTCCCATTACCTAAGCTGGTCGCTTTCCAGATATAGTTAGTTCCTTAAATTGAGAGGAAAACGTTAGGGACATGTTTACAACTCTTGTTTTTTTATATCTTGAGGATGTCCAACTATGGAATCCTAGCCATGATGGGGAAGACCATCGCTGCTGAGATGAGGATGGGTGATTCTATGGCAATGGCTGCCATTTCATTGAGGTGGTGCCAACTTAGGGTTGGGCGCCAAATTCCTCACTATAAATTCCCTAGAATTCACTATATATAAATGAGAATTTACCAGATAATAAAATTACCATATCACAATTATCAGAATCAAGTTGTAATATTTTTTCAGGGATATTATCCCTCTGTGCAATAATTGTGAGACTTTTTAAGATAAAGTTTAAGGACCTGAACAGGGATCCAGAGAAGAAGTTGAATCAAAATTGGGTATTGCTGCTGACTGTGTGTCTAACCAGAGAAACCATAAACAGGGAACTAAAAGTAGATCAAGTTAGGTGGTATGAGGGAATGAATCCCTAGTCAGGGTATCATAAGTATTTTGATAGGAAATACTGGCTGAGCTTAGACCAAAATCTAATACTTCAATTCAACTACGGATATCAGTTGCCATACTATTATATAAGTGATTACATCACATACTGTAAAATGCGGAGAATCGCACAAAACCTGAACCTGTTAGAGTAATATAGTTATAGGGGTTATTAGCCGATATTAATCAGGAACCTATAATCTTTTACAAAGTGGTGCTCACTACAGGTATGTAGTTGAGTAGAAGATATTAGAACATGATTTTATATGAAGATTTTTCTAATTCCAACAATACGTTACTAAAGAAAGTAACATTAATGAAGACAGGACGTGAAGTGGATCACGTTCAGTGACGTTCACCTAGCTCATAAGTGGGGCTCCTGGTGAAGCAAATTGAGGATATTAAAGTTATGGGAAAAGGACTTAAAGCCTAGATATGGAACTGTCTAGTGCTACAAGAAAGCCTTTTCCACCTGACATCTACCTGAGATTAAGAGGATCAGCAGGGCCAAAATGGGTTGAAATTGGGTCTTCTTAAAATAGTCCTGAGGAACAGAAGGATCAACTCAGGTTGAAATTGGGTCCTCTTTAAATAGTCCTGAGGAGTGAGTGTTTAGATAAGACACTAGATGAGGCATTGGTTGAACTAGGAAACAATCAACTATTAGTATTAGATTGCTATACCATTAAAGATATGAAGTCAAAACAGGAAATGATTGATCCAAGATAGTGGAGAGAATCGTTTGACTCAATAACATTCAATCAATGATCAAAAATTATGGAGAAGAGTTCACCAATTCAAGACAAAATTGGATGAAGCTAATGAGATCTACCAATGAATTTATTTCTAACGTTTTGGATGGCAACAAATGCCAAAAAAGTTTTTAGGAAAAAACCAATCTATACAATTAAACGGAACTGTTGACTAATGAGATATGAAGATTCAAGCATCAGTTGCCAATTTACGAGATGAAATTAGGACCTGTTTGACACGTAACCAGTCAGGATTGAAGGACTAACGAATAAGAAATTCAAGAGTATTGCCAAACTCGGCAAGTGTAGCCTATACGTGAAGAAACAGCGCTGCTGGTCATATAGTTTAGATGGTCAATACTAAAAAATCAGAAGTATTGAACCCATGAGAAAATAAAGAAAGGTTCCCAAAGGACTTCTTAACCATTGAATGATTATGTCCTGAGATTTTAGACAAGTTCTAAAAGAGGACCACGGAACCAAATAGATGGTTAAAACATAAGACGATAAGATTTTGAAACATGATAACTGGTAGGTCAGATTATACCTAGTACCCAGTTTGGATGAAGGGGAAAAGAAGCACCTCTGAACCTTTTTGTAAGTTAAAGTCTCATTGCAAAAAGATACAAAAAAACAAGAGATGTAAAATATTAAATATTAAATATCCATTTTTATGGTCCATGATTTTGGGACCCTCAATGAGGTGGGATTACGGCTGAGGTAATAGAGAGTATCAATCTATTGGTTGAATGAGAACAACTCGCTGATCTGATGGAAGGACAGCAAGAGGAGGTTCTCAAATTGTTAAAAAAATAAGGGAAGTATTTTCCCAGGATGACCATCATTTGGGATGCACGAGAGATGTGATCCATAAGGTCAATACTGTGGAAAATTTGCCAACCAGGATGAGACTAACTCAATGGTTGAAGTTGGCCAAAGCGATAGTGGAAGAAGAAATCAGCAAACTAGTGAAGCATAGGCTTCTAGTTCTGTCATTGAATCCCTGAGTGAGTCCAATTCTTATTGTGAAGAAAAAGGATGGCTCTAATCAGGTGGTGGTTAATTACCAGAAGCTGAATATGATTACATAGAAGAATTAATATCCCCTACCAAGGATTGATGAAGTGTTAGATCATTTGGGAGAAGTGAAGTATTTCTCTGTGATGGATCAGATAAAGTGATATTGCAAATATATTTGCCAAGTGAAGACCAAGAAAAATGCGTGATTATTACTGCACAGGGGCTATATCAACCGATGAGGATGCCCCAGGGTCTATGCAATGCGCCTGCAATGTCTAAAGGGCCATGGACGCTATTTAATGACTTGAAGTTGTCATGCATCCTGGTGTACTTGGACGATATCAATGTGTTCAGTAGGATGTTTACTGACCATTTACACCACTTTGAGGAAGTGTTCAAGAGACTGTCCACAATTAACATGAAGATTAAGCTAAGGAAGTGTCACTCCTCCAAGAAAGAGTTGGAATATCTGGGATTTTTGATCAACTCTAGTAGACTGCATCCACAAGCCCAGAAGATCGAAGCCATAGAACAAATGTCTGTGCTGAAAAGTGTCCAAGATATCCAAGTGTTACTTGGAATGGTCAGATACTATAGAAGATTACTCAGGATTTTTCCAGAATCGCCGACCCCTTATTCTATCTGTTGATGGATCCAAAGAAAGGATTCATATGGAATGAAGTAGCACAGATATTATTTGATGAGTTTACGCCAGTACCTAGTAGATCTTTCGATTTTGAAATATACAATTTTTAATTAGGAAATTATTATAAAAACTGATGGTTTTTTGGCACGATTGACCCATATTGAGCCAAGTAGATGAACTTGGGGATGAACATCTGGTGGCATATGTGTTCCAGACACTCTCAGCTGCTGAGAGGAACTACACCATAACTTAGCATGAATGCTTTGCAGTCATTTACGCCTGTAAACAGTTTCAGGTGTACATCCACAGAATGCACTTCATAGTGGTGACAGACTACTCCTTGTTGTGATGGCTTCACAATTTTCAAGAGCTAAAAGGATGACTGGCCCAAAGGGCATTGAAGGTACAGGTTTAAGACTATGAGAATGTACACGGAGTGGGAGCTTCTCATCAGCATGCAGATGGCTTATCATGGTTACCAATAGTCCAGATGGTATACCAACAGGCGGATGAGTTATTCCAAAGAATGGTCAATGGAGAAATTGGGAATGAGCCCCGAGAAATCAAAGTTACACTATGAAAAGTGATGGAAAACACTGAGATCATGGATGGACTGGTTTTCAAGACAATTAATGGGAAGTTGTTACTATTTCCAAAGCCATCAGAAAGAGCAGCTATCATTAGAGCTGCTCATAAGGTTGTTGGGTATGGATGCCTGAGAAAAACAGCCAACCATATTCTCCAGTACTAATACTGGGAGTCAATCAACTACAATGTTGGTGATTATCTATCTTGCTGTGTGGAGTGCTAATAGCACAAGCCATATAAGAATATGACTTGGTTTTTACTGGTCCTCCCTGGATTAGCTTGGCATATCGTGTCTCTTAAAAATTCAGATGGTATTGTTAGGATCTGCCATTTGCCCGTATAGGTCAAACCCACTGAGCAACAGACAGACGATGTGTGGATCGTTGGTCCTTTAGACACACTTAAAAAATATATTAAAATTAGGAGCAATTGCCTCAAAAGACTCTTTTATTTATTTTTATAATTACAGCGATCTTCCTCTGTCCCGCTCTCTCTAATATTAACAACCATCTTCTCTCAATTGCCCAACTCGCTTATATATAGTGGCTGCAGGCAATGCTGCTCTCATAGCTTGGAATTTTATTCCGCCAATTCTTCTCGAATTTAAAATTTTTTTCCCTAATAACTATCACCCTAATTGTAGGCGATTTACTTTGTATTTGATGAATGTTGACATTGCCCTACTACCTTATCGCCTTATATAGAGGCAATCCAATAATAACCCATTATATCTCAATATTGCCTCATCTCGAGGTACTTGAATAATTGTAACTGATATCATTTTAATCAGATTCTTCCCAATACGCCCTAGCTGTCCCACAATTATCATCCAGTCATATCAGAATCGTGACATTACCCCTCCTTGACTGGACAATAAGGCTCCTATTGTTTGTATGGTCAGAGGAACTTTGCATGCACTCAGTTGACAATCTGACCACTTGTGGGGTCCTTGATGGTATATGAATCACCCCAGTTTTCTCTAAAGCTTCAAACGGACCAATCCAAATACTGGCCAACTTGTGTTTCTGCCCAAATCCATGTTGGTCATGGAAGAGAACCATATCGCCTTCCTTGAATGGCGCAAGCCTGCTACGACATACATGATTGGTGGCCTGATTCCTGATCTTGGATAAGCGAGAAATATGCTTCAGTTTGCAGTTTGATCAAGATGTTCGCGAGGATAGTCAAATAGTGGTAGGGCTCAATTCTGCAGGTTTCTTCACACAAATAAAGTAACGCCAGAAGAGCTGGGTGTCATCTGTATAGTAGTTGGAAGGGACTCTTTACAGCGGTAAAATGGTAACTAATGTTATAGGCGTACATGGCAGTGGAAAGGAGAGAGCTCCAATTGTAAGGTTTATAATTACTAATTTTTGTAATATGTTCACCAGAGTCCCATTCGCCCGTTTGACCATTCCATTGGATTTGGGGTGGTATGGGGTCATTAGAACCCTGCGGATTCCCATAAGCTTGTTCAGTTTGGGGAGGATGTGCAAGATGAAGTTTGATTCGTTGTCAGTGAGAATAAACTGAGGGTATCCATGTCACTGCATAATGCATCCCATCATGAACAAGCCATTATAACTGCCCCCAAATCTCGTATTGCTCTTTCTTTGACCCACCAGGTCAAATGCTCGATAGCCACAAGGATGTACTTACACTAGTTGGCTCCTTTTGACAAGAGACCAATGACATCAAGAGAGACCGTGTGACAAAAAATGTGTGGTTTCACTACCCCGGTTTAAGTTTTGCAGTGGAATGGCTACCTCACTTGGCACTGATGGCAACAGGAAATATTTCCAAGCACATCAAAGTTCATGCTTTCCGAATAGTACCAAGGGAATAACAACTCCATTGTCTTGCGCATCCCACCATGTCTGACTGCCCTGTGGGTGCTCATAAATATTCCTGATCATGCTGAAGGTCATGAAAAAAGCACTGTGGAATCACCAATCCGCTTGTACAGTTCTCTATTCCGTTGGAAGGAATTCTGTAACATCTTATTTAACGCTTTGATCACTTGGGGCAGTTCATCGGCATATTTTCTGCTGAGCATCTAATCATACATCATGTTGCTGAGGTCCGCTGTAATTACAACAGTTGGCAATCAAGATAAACAGTCCGTGTTCTGATGCTTTACTCCTGGCCAATGAAGGATCTCAATGTCATAAGCCTGCAACTTAAGAGCCCATTGATCCAAACAGCCTTCAGGTTCTTTGAGGTTCTGCAACCAGCATAATAACGCGTGGTCTGTTATGACAGTAAACTTTACCCGTTGCAGATATACTATGAATTTCTTATTTGCGTAGATCAATGCTAAGCACTCCCGCTTGGTCACAGTATAATTACACTTGTGACAGTTCAGACTTTGACTACAGTATGCTACAGGATGTTCCTTTCCCTCGTCATCTTTCTGAGAAAGTACTGCCCCAACAGCGGAAAGGGACACATCTATCTTAATGAAAAATTCCAGATCAAAGTTCAGATAAAATAACACCAGTTTGCTGATCAACGCCATATGAAGTGCATTGAAAGCAGATTGATGACGTTCTATCCATTCAAACATAGTGTCCTTTTTTAACAACTCGAATAGTGGCCCCCCAATACAGCTAAAATTAGGGATTAAGCGCTGGTAGTAACCGACCAATTCCAAAATACCTGTATGTCACGTTTACTATTTGGAGTGGTCATCTTACTGATGGCCTCCGCCTTAGCTGGCTGTGGTCTCAGCCCTTTAGAGTTTACCACAAACCCCATGTATTCCAGTTGATCTTTTGAAGAAGTTACATTTTTGAGGTTTAATTCTGATGTTCGCCTCAACCAGCTGGCAGAATACTGCTTCTAGGTGGTCAAGATGCTCCAAAAAGGTTTGAGAGAAAACATTAATATTGTCAAGATATACAAGGATGCTTGACAGTTTCAGGTCACCAAGGATAGTATACATGGCTCGCTGATTTGTAGCTGAGGCATTGCACAGCCCTTGAGGCACCCACGTCAGTTGAAAAAGGCCTTTTGAGGTGATTAAAGCGCATTTTTCCTGATCCACCACGGGTAACTCGAATTGCCAGTAACCTGATATCAAATCTATCGCTGAAAAGTAATGGCTCCCCCTAACCAATCTAAAGCATTATCAATCCTTGGCAAAAAGTATGAATCTTTTTTGTAATACTGTTGAGCTTCTGGTAGTCTATTACTACACGATTGGTGCCATCCTTCTTTTTTACAATAAGAATGGGCAAAGCCCACGGGCACTTTTGGACGGTTCAAGCATCCCTTGCTCTAGCAACTTGCCAATTTCGTTAGTGACATTGTCTTCCACTCCCCTTGATTGGCGAATTGGCTGGGACCTTATAGGGGGATGATCTCCTGTATCAACTCGATGGACCACCCCCAAGCACTCCCTAAGTCGTGATCAACATCAAAAACTTCCTTGTATTTCTGAAAAAAAATCTATTGCTTGGTTTTTTTGCTCTTCCTATAGTCCTATTAAATTACTCCACAGTACCGCCGTTAGTACACCGTTGGTGCCTCAACTGGTAGACCAAATTCGTCCAACGACCCAAAATCATGAACCTGAAGGACCTTGTCTATTGGAATCAAATGTAAGTATGCTACAATCTGGTGTCAGTGGATTTTCATTGGTGCATTCTGGAGTTTTGCTAACAAAACCTTAATCTCTACATGTCCTGGTTGTATAATCCCTGGAGCCACATGCAGCTCAAACCTTGTTTGATGATAGAGCCCAATGACTTCCCCTTATAGCCCAATAGGCACTTCCACCTCTAACCTGGTGTTCATTAAGACTTGATGTCCAGAAGGAATAGATATGGACCCTGAAGCTCGAAGAGGTATCCCTTGATATTCATATATCTGCTGGGGAAGGTGCTGAGTCTTGCGCTTTAGTCAGTGATAGCAAACAGGCATTGCCCCATCACTATAGGCAAGGTTGATATGGCTCATATGCACCAGATCCTTGGTACTCCGCTAGTAGTGAAGAGAATTGGGATTCGCTGACCCAGAATGGTGAGGGTCTCCTCCGTCATATTATGACAGCCCTGAAACAGCGCAGGAAAGCGGTTCCAATTAACAGGTCATATTTTTGTTTGGCAGCAAAATCGCTAAGGCTACAATGACAATGGACCCAAAGCGCAGAGCTAGCGCACTGTAAACCCCCTCAGAGATTGTGCTTACTGCTCTAGCAGTCCCGTACACCATTTGATTGTCCACATCAGGTTTCAACGTCAACTTTGCCATCAATTTAGTGAAATCTATGTTGACTTGAGCACCAGTATTTATTATAGTGCAAACCCTATTTTTTCTACAAAATTATCACAGTATGTAAACTCAGAATAAGAATTATATTGACTGTTAAATATGTGAACATTTTTGGGCTCTCTTTTTTCAAGAAACTCATTATCCCCTCACTGACTTGGGGGTTGTTATAAAATTGGCAATTTATGAGGGAAACACCGAAGGGTTTTTGCACACGGTTAAACCCACTGAGCAATTAGGACCAACAATATGATGATAGTTGCCCTGGAAATAAAAGAATAGCCTTTTGGAGATAAATTTTGAGCACTCGCTCCCATATCTCTTAATTTAAACTAATTAAACCAGCTAATTATTGCTGTTCTGCTTATTCTCAAACTACAAAACAGCCTAAACTCTTCAATCATCTCATCCCACTTATATCATAGAAACTTTATTTGATACCACTTTCATGGCTTAGTAACTCAGTTAGCTGTATCTCATTGGTTACATCAATTCTTTATTCATTAATCTCAGGAGCATAATTTGAGGCGATTTTCCAACAATCTAATATCGCCTAATTTTGGCGCTCAAATTACTATTACACATATCAATCTCAGCGTATCCATCCATTCCGCCCTCATGACCTAGGGCTTATCTTCCAGTCATATTGATTCACGACATTACCCCCTCCTTGACTGGATGATAAGGCTCCTATTGCTTATTAACACGGAGGAACTTCACATGCACTTGATTGATGATCTGACTGCTAGTGGGGTCGTTGATAGTATATGCATCTATAACTGTCTTCTCAAAGGGTGGTTAGCTGAGCGGGTAAAACTGCTTCCACCCATAGCACAGGTTTTGAGTTCAAAACCTGTACTGGCTAGAAAACATTCTTGGTGTGGTATATTTTTCCCAAGGTTGACCCACCTCTAATAATTTTTTTATACCTATCTTCTCAATGACTTTGAATGTTCTGATCCAGATTTTGGCCAGCTTATATTTTCAGCCAAACCCATGTTGATCAAGGAATAGGACCATTTCTCCATCCTTGAACTGTGCTAGGCCATTCCGCTGTACCTGATCACCAGCCTGGCTTTTGATTCTCTTGACTAAGCTGAATGAGTATGAATCAGTTTGTAATTTGATCAGCGTATTCATTAGAATGGTCAAATAGCATTGCAGATTCATTCTGCCAATGTCCTCTACAAAGCATATAGGATGGCGGGCCAAGTGGAGTGTCGTCCATAGAGCAATTGAAAGGGACTTTTCCCTGTGGCAGTATGGTAGCTAATGTTGTAGGCAAACACCATGGTAGAAAGGAGGGTATTTTAACCAGAGGGCCTGTCAGTAACCAACTTCTGGAGTATGTTCACCAAGGTCCTATTAACCCGTTCAATCATTCCAATTGACTTGGGGTGATATGGAGTTGTTAGAACCCCATGGATGGCCATCAGCTCGTTAAACTTAGGTAGAATATGTGATGTGAAGTTTGTCCAATTGTCAGTAAGGATGAATTGGGGACAACCATGTTGCTGTATTATACACTCCATAACAAACTTGTCCACCATTAATGCCCCCAAAGCACATATTGGTCGCGCCTCAACTCACCTGGTCAAGTGGTCAATTGGTACCAGAATGTATTTGGACTGGTTTGCACCTGTTGGCAAGGGACCCACAACATTAATCAAAATGGTGTGCCAGGCGAAGTGCAGCTTCACTAACTGGTATGAAGTCTTCTGGTGAAACGGCTTTTCCACTTGGCATTAGTGACAGGAGGAGATAGTATAAAGTACATCGAAGTTCATGCTTTCCCAGAAAAACCAAGGCCACAATAATTCCATGTTCTTACTCACTCCACCATGTCCAACCGCTCAGTGTGTGCACATAATAATAGTTGAGAGCGCGGAAGGTCTTGAGATATTCACGGTAGTGTCCCCTGTCCACTTATATAATTCCCTATTTTTCTGCAACGTATTGGCCCTTATTCCGTCCAATACCTTGATGACTGGGGGAGGTTCATTTTTGTACTTGCCAATAAGCATATTATCAAACATGATATCACTCAGATCCACAATAACTGCAATCATAGGTAATCTCAATAAACAATTGGCATCCTGGTGTTTTGCTCTGGGTCAGTGAAGAATTTCAAAATTGTATGTCTACAATTTAAGAGCCCATTGGGCCAGACGTCCTTCCGGTTCCTTAAGATTTTGTGACCAGCATAGCGAGGCATGATCCGTTACAATTTTGAATTTCAACCTATGTAATTACACCCAAAATTGCTTATCGGTGTAATCAACGCCAAGCACTCCCATTCAGTCATGGCGTAATTGCGCTCATGGCTGTTCAAACTACAACTACAGTTTGCTACGGGGTGCTCTTCTCCCTCCTCATCTTTTTGGGATAGGACTACCCCTACAGCGGAAAGGAATGCATCCATCTGAACAATAAACTCTTTTTAAGAATTGGGATAGTGTAACTCCAGTGAACTGGTTAATGCCATTTGAAGCATATCAAAACTGCATTGCTGACGTTCTATCATTCAAACATAGTGTCCTTTTTTAATTACTCAAATAGTGGGCCCCCAATACAGCTGAAGTTAGGGATGTAGCGCCAGTAATATCTGCCCATTTCCAAAAAGACCTGTATATCCCACTTGCTGTTGGGTGGAGTCAATTTTCAGATAGCTTCCACTTTGGCTGGTTGAGGTCTCAGCCCTGCGGCATCAACCACAAACCCCAGGTGCTTCAGCTGGTCCTTAAAGAAGTCGCATTTCTGGGGTTTGATCTTGATGTTGGCCTCAGAAAGCTGGCGGAATACAGTTTCTAAATGATCAAGGTGTTCAGAGAAGGTTTAGGAAAAACATTAATGTTGGTATACAAGGATGCACGACAGATTTAGGTCCCCAAGAATATTGTCCATTGCCCGTTGCAATGTAGCTGGTAAATTACAAAGCCCTTGTGGCATCTGAGTTGGTTGAAAAAGTCCTTCAAATGTGACTACCGCGCACTTCTTCTTCTCCACTGGTGGCAACTTGATTTGCCAATAGCCCAAGATTAGGTCCATAGCTGATAAAGAAACGATCTCCCCCTAGCCAATCTAAAGCGTCTTCGATCTGTAGTAAGGGCTTTAAGTCCTTTTCAGTGATGCTGTTGAGCTTTCAATAGTATATAACTATGCAGTTGGTGCTGCCCTCTTTTTTACAATAAGAACAGGAGAAGCCCATGGACTCTTTGACGGGTCAAGCATCCCTTGTGCTAATAGCTTGTTAATTTCCACAGTTACTACTTCTTCTGTCACCCTTGATTGTCTGATCGGCCTTGACCTGATGGGAGGATGAACTCCAGTGTCCAGCTTATGAATCACCCCCCGCACACACCTTAAAATTATGGTTGTTGACAGCGAAAATCTTTATATATTTTTGAAATAAAGTGATTGTCCTATCCTTTTGTGGTTCTGACAGCCCCATTAATTCATCACGTGATACAACTGCTATTACAATGAGCTGTGGTTTGAAAGGCAGACCAAATTCACCCAGTGACCCAAAGTCATGAACCAAAAGAACCTCCTAAATGGGGATTAAGTGTAAATATGCCACTATTTGGTGGTGGAAGATTTGCAGTGGTACCATTTGTAGATTTGCAAGAAAAGCTTTGATTTCCCCCTGCCAAGGTAAAATAATTCCTGGGGCCATGTGGGGCTCAAATCGTGATTTCTGATATGGCCCAATAACCTCCCCGTAGAGTCCGTCTGGATTTTAATCACTAAGTCAGTGTTCAATATAACTTGATGCCCAGATTGAATAGATATATGTTTCGCATCTCTGAGAGGCAGCCCTTGATATTCATATATCTGTTGAGGAAGGGCCCAGGTTTTGCCCTTTAACTGATGGTAGCGCACTGGAACTACTCCAACGCTATAAGCTAGATTAATATTCCCCATATGCACCACATCATTTGGTACTCCGCTAGAGGTGAAGTGGATTGGGTTTCTATAACCCAATATTTCTAAAGTAAGATTTGTCATATCAATGACAGCCCCATAGTGTCGCAAGAAGGCAGTTCCAATTAACAGATCATAATTGCTATTTGGTAACACTATAGCTGGAGCTAACACAACAATTGAACCAAAACTCAGTGGAAGCGCACTGTATGTTCCTCAGAGACCATATTTTCCACTCCAGAAGTGCCATATACAATCATGTTGTTTTAATTTCAGTTTTAATGCCAACCTGGTCACCAATTTGGTGAATACTATGTTGATGTGGCACCGGTATCTATTATGGCACGGACTCAGGTCTTAGCTACAACCAGGTCACAGTAATTACACCTGGAGTAAGATGCATCTCAACTGTTTATAATATGGACATCTAAAGAATCCCTGTTTCCACGGAAACATAAAAACCCCTCACCGATTCTAGGTATTGTTTTATAATAGGTTTGACTGGAAGAGTGACGCTTAATGCTTGCAAGAAAGGTGCATCTGAGGAGGGGTCTAACTTTTCAAGGGTTACTTGGTTGAACATTTGACAAGCATATGTCTCGACCTTCATCTGAGACCCCTTATCCACCATAGCCGCTGACTGTACTTGTGTCAAAACATTCACCCCTCCAACCAGCTGCTGATATAAAACTGACATATTGTGCAAGGAAACTTCTGCTGAATATTCTAATATGTGTTCAGGTGGGACGTTTGGGTTTGAAATAGCAGAGATAGAGAGTTCCTTCTCTACTCCGCTCTGACTTTTTCCTGGCCATACTGTTCCAGCTGTACAGAGACCAGTTGATTAGGGAACCATCGTGCCAGATGCCCCTGACGACTGCATTTGAAGCAGCTGACCCCAATGGGCCCATGTCCTTAATTAATGCGATACAAACCATGTCAAGAGTTGGGCTGGAAATGATCAGCATAAAAGGTCTAGGGTGATAGCTGGCCCGAGGATGATAAGCAGTAATGGGGTGGACGTTTAACTGCTGATGATAACTTGGTGAAATATGAACTGGACTGACAAAGTTCCCCAAAAATTTATGGTTCAGCAGTTATAGCAGAAGAGTTCCACTTGGCATTAGGTGGAGGGAAGTTGGCTGATATACAGTGCAAAAACTGAACAAGTTTAAGCAAAGGTACATCTTCATCCAACAGTGGGGCCATTACGTTATGTAACTCATGGTATGCTTCACAGCAGAAGTCATCATTTTATTTAACCGAGGTAAGCTGACCAGGGGACAGACATTACTGAATATATGTGAAACTAAGAGAATAACTAACAAATATAAAAATTGGGCACCCCAGGGTACTTTAGTAACCCGTGTTGCCAGCGGGACTGCCAGGTATGGGGGGTTGGTGCACTACTCCGAGGGGGTTTCCCCTGCTATGGAGCAGGTGTAAAGGAAAGGGTCTGTGTGGAGGAACCAGAGTGGGAACCATGATTCTATGAGCGCTTTTTGTCTTGGTCTCATATATCCGTAGAGCCAGGCTTGGAAGTGCTCTAGTAAGTGGACATGGAATCTGTTAATAATCCCATGAATGGTTGGGACCGTGCCCTTGAACGCATCTAATGCAATTGTGTGTATTGTCCACATTGCAATGGGTATTATTAGGGAGTAGAGTGTAGATGGGATTGGTGACTTGATCTGGAGCGCGAAGATACTCTTTGATATCGAGAATTTCTGTTCGTTTTAAATATTGAGCAGGCGTGCGACTTCCTGCCATATAGCTTTGGTTGGGGGGCATGTTTCTAGGCGGTGATGTAGGGATCCCTCCCCTCCACATACTGCACATGTTTTGTGGAGGGAGTTGGAGCGATCCGCCGTCCTATAGGTCCTTCTCAAACAGCGCCAGGCGTTTGCTCTTATCCTTGGTTGTAGGAGTGGGTGGTGTGTCATTTTCCACATTGCTTTCCATGTGGTTAAATCATAGGGAATGTCCAGCATATCTAGGTATTCTATCCTAGCTATGCTTGAGGTTGTTGCGAGCATATCCCTCTGGGGGTGGTTTTCTGGGTTTCTTAATTTGAATTGGGGGCTGGGTCGTCCCCTTCCCTGTATAGTACCCATGTTCGCTATGGTCCATCCCATACGGCGGATAGTTCAGAGGATATGTTTGAAATGAGGGGAGGTTCCATGCGGACCCAAGGCAGTAGGGTGCCTGGCAAGGTATGAAAGTAGTCTGGGTAAGCTATGTGGGTTGGTTAATTTGAGCGCCTGTGCAAAGTTAGTCCTTGCTGCTCTGGACCAATGTTGTTGCGGGAGGTCTGGATCAAGGATTTCCTTTATCCAGGTACCTAGGATGTGATTGGCATGGCTCTCAAAATCTATTAGTCCCATGCCTCTGCTTGAGCGTGGGCCAAATAGTGTTTCCATCCGTATAGGAGGGTGAGAGCCAGGCCACAGCCAGCCCTGGATAAGCGCGCGAATTGAGGCTATAAAGGTAGGTGAGAAGGCTATCACATGGGCCTGGTACCACAGTATTGGGAGGATGAGCGAGTTAGCAACTGTAGCTCGTCCTGTTAGTCCTGGGGTTCTTCCCTTGAAAGAGGCGACGCGTTTGGATACCCGTTGTAACAGGTTACTTTCCATTGTCTCATTAGCATATCCCCCTGATTCTAGCCAGATTCTAAGGTGTCGGACAGGAGTGGTGGTGGGAGGTGTTGCAAAGGGTAATATAATTGGGTTTTTTCTTCGAGTGTTGGTGTGAGGTTTTGATGTTGTGGCCCAATTATTTGTGTATTTGCCTAAGAGGATAATTTCTGTCTTCCTTTTGTTGAGCGATGCATTGCTCACCTTGGAGTATTCCTCTAGAGTGTGTTCCAGCTGTCGGGCATCTTCATTGTTTGCTATACCTGCTACGCAGTCATCTGCAAAGGCCAGTATCTTGACTGTTGGTTGTCCTTGTGCAGTTATCCCCATGAGACGTGAGTCAGCTACTCAGAGGAGCGGGTCAAAGCTGAAATTGTATAGCAGTGGGCTGAGGGGATCCCCTTGTTTGAGCCCTCTGTGTGGTTTAATCTTGTTTGTTAGGAATCCAGGGCCGCATACAGCCATGGTTGCAGATTCTGTTAGGAGCATCGCCCATTTTATGAATCTTGGTGGGAATTTGAAGGCATGTAGACATTCTTTTAGGTATGGCCAGCTAACACGGTCATACGCCTTTTCCTGATCCAAGAAGACCAGGGCACCAGTTGCTTTGGATTGGCAAATATTTGAAACAGGGTGAATGTTGTTCCATATTGAACGCCCTGGTATAAACCCAAACTGGTTGGGTGATAGGACGTCAGATGCAATTGCGCCTAATCTAGCTGCTAGAATTTTTGTTATAATTTTTGTGTCAGTGTTGGAGAGTGCAATTGGGCGCCAGTTGGCCAGGTCCAACTTGTCACCCTTTTTATACAAGGTTATAACGTAGGATTCATGGCCTCCTGGTAGTAGGCGTGTTTCCAACAAACTCTAGTTCATTGACGCCAATAGGAGGGGGCGATTTGTTGAAAATATAATTTGTAAAATTCGTAGGGTATCCCATCAGGCCCTGGGCATTTACTACGTGGTGCACCGCGAATTGTTTCCCAAAGCTCCTCCCGTGTGATAAGGGATAGTATATTGTAATTTGGTGGTGTACTTTGTATCTTGGCAGTTTGAATAAATTCTTTAATTTTTGTGGATCTGTTGGTATATCACGATATAATTCGGTGTAATAGCGGTGTACTTCCGCCTTGACCTCCTCAGGGTCAGTTCCCACAGTGCCGTTGGTCTTGCAGACCTGTGTGCACGTGGGCTGGTTTCCGCGGGAGTGGAATTGGTGGAAAAAGTATGTCAAACAGGTTTCGCCTTCCTTTATGAACTTACCTTTGTTCAATACTTTGATTCTGTGTTGGTGTTCAAAGATGAGATTGTTAAGTCGGGCTGAAATTTCTGCCCATTTGCGTCCCCAATTAGGGCTATAACCAGATCTCGGAGTATTTATTTCCAGGTGGTCTAGTTCTGCCAAGGTACGCTTGATTGTGGCTGTGTCCGCGGTGTACTTGCATGATGCAATATGTTAGGTTTTGTTGATTAAATCTTTTTTGAAATTTTCCCATGTTCCAATGTGATCCAAAGTGAATGAGGCTGTGAATGCTGGGTTTGTAGCCTTGTTTTCAACCCAGTCAGATATCTCAGGCAATCTTATATTTTCTGGGTGAAGCTTTCTCCAAGGCGACACCTGTGTGTGGGATTGGGTTGGCGCTAACTGCACCATAACTAATCAGTGATCAGAAAAATTGATCTTTTTGTTGTAAATTTAGAGATTCTTGAGTGGTGGGATTGTGGGATGAGGATGTGGTCAATATGACTCATTGATATGAGCAGTCCCTCACATATGTTGGGTCTTGTCATATGGGGAAGGATTGGTGAATTGGAAGGAAGAGCATCCTGTAAGCCAAGAGATGCCTTCATTGTGCGATATTCAATGTGTCCAGGTGGGTATCCCCTGGGATTAGGCCATCGATCTGTATTGGGGTTATCCCAGCAGTTGAAATCACCTAACATGATGATATCTGGTGGGAGGGTGAGGGTAGAAATTTTTTCAAATTTTTTTTCTCTCAGTTGCAGTGCACGGTGTGTAGATACATGCTAATGAATTTATTTCATCTTGGCATGTGATTGTTATTACCAGGACTCGACCGTGCAAGTGTCATGATGGATTTGTAATTTTAAATTTTTTGTTGTTTTGGACTATCACCCTACAGTGAGATGTCCATACTGATTGTGATGGTGCGACCCTGGTTGACCAGGATTCTTCTACCCCTTGTAGTCCGTGGGTTTCTTGGATGGCCAAGATGTCTACAAGAGGTTTTTGCAGGAATGCTAGCTTTTTGGCTTGGGATGTATGAGCCCTGGCTCCCACGATATTTAACGTCCCTATTAACACTAAGGTGCCCGTGGCGCCTCAGGAGCAGTTGGGAGGACCCTCTGGTCCTATCCCACCGCGGCTCGTTTTGGCCATGCTCCACGTCTGTACTCCAACTCTTTCACTGCCATTGTTGGTTCCCTTGATCTGACCCTATGATTCAAGGGAATTGCGGTTTTTTTGCATTTGCATCAACTTTTCCTGCACAGGTCTCATGTTGATTTGATGCGGGTTGTTGACTGGATTTTATATTTTTGAGGTTCATCTTTGTTGCATTGTGCACCGCATTTTCACCCAAATTGCGGTTGCATTGTTCCTCAGTATGTGCATGACTGATGACGCTTTGTGGCTCAGGCTGGTTACTGTAAAATTTTCGACCTGGGCATATTGTTCTGACTGGTTGGTTTGGTAAATATCTGTAATATTTTCCTGAATTTGTCCGTGGTTAATGACGGATTCCGCGTGAGCCGCCGCTTCAGCCGCTGCTCTCTTGCGGGATTTTTGTGCTGCTTTACGCTGTTTACTTGTAACTGGGTCCACGATGGAGTATAATCCATCTTCACCCCAGCGGAATGGGTGGTGGCCATCAATCATTTTAGCGAAGTTTTTATTATCTTTGTCCATAGCTTCTTCACAAAAATCATTTTCCATTAAGCCCTCTTTTACAGGGCATGCATGTTCCTTGTGGCCCAGTGAGCCACAGTGGTTGCAAATGGGTGGTGCGCGTTCCAGTGTAACTTGGAATGCAACTGACTGGCCCCCATCTGCAAAAGTGAAATTCTGCTGCACGGGGAATTCTGGATAAATCCTCTTTTACTTCTGGGAAGGGGTTGATTACAACGAAAGCTTTGCCCGTGCACATGTCAGGCACTAAGCGAAATCGTTGTAATTCAAGTTGTTGGATATCTCCGTAGGCCACAAGACCTTTGTGGAGCTCCTCCTCGATTACCTTATAAGGAAGGTTGGTGGGGAGCGAGTCAAAGGAGATGAACAAAGTTTTTGCTTTGTTCCAACTGGTGCGCGCGGTGCGCACAATTTTTTGCCCTCAGGGAGGGCAATTTCCACGCAGATTTTTGCTGCGGCATTGGCTTCATCGGCTGTTTCAAAACCAATATTGATCCAGCTGCAGCCCATGTTGTTGGTGGCTACGTACACCGCGTGAGGGAAAAGTGAGGGCTGTGCCTCACATGTTTTTTCCCACAGGGTTGGTGACTCATCCCCAAGGAAGAGTCTGATCCTGTGTTCCACCTTTGACAAAGGTTGGTTGAATTGAATGTACATGTATTGCGCGTGCTTTACAGTAAATACCATAAACCCAGATGGTGTCTGAGTTTGCGATTTCTTTGCAGATTGGGTTCCTGGTCCCCCTCCAGGGCGTTTCTTGCCCTTAGTTGCACCGTTAAGTGCACCGCTTGCCGCGACGCTCACCCATGTTGTATTATTTTTGTTATTAAAGTCGCCCATCTTTCCTGTGTGTGATTATCCAAATTTGCTGTTTGAATCAAATCATAGTAACTAAAGTGATTGTTACGAGAAAGAAGCACAGCAGAAGTCATAATAATTCACACATCAGCTTTAGATAAAACCCCTTGCTCAATTAGTATGTGAGCTTCTGCCATAAATCTCTCAGCAAATGCATTGAGGGTTTCATTGCTCTGAAACTTGATGGTCAAAAATTGGCCTTTTAATGTGACATCTTTGCAGTTCCGCTGAACAACTGCAACACCATGTCTTTGACTTCTTGGTATATAAATGAACTACCTGAAAGGTAACAGATGACTTGATCAGCACTTCCAACATCCAAGGTAGAAATAAACACTTTTGCTCTTTACCAATCTGATTCTCCTTCAGTTGCAATCTCGAATTGCTTAAAGTACCCATGAATATTCCCTTCATGATCGAATGAGGGCAGCTTATTGCAGTAGACCTACTGGAGCAGCTCATCTTGTTTTTTGAGCACAGCATCCAACGCCATTTTTAGCTCCACATAGGCAAATGACCCAGAGTGTTGGGTAAGAATTTATCAATACAACATTGATGCAACATAGCTAACAACTGAGGTTTTATCATTTATATTGATCAATGGGCCCCCTGTAGTGAGCACCACTGTTATAAAATTGGCAACATGTGTGTGATACACCTAAAGGGTTTTTGCAGAGGGTTCAACCCACTGAGCAATTAGGACTAACGATATTATGATCGTTGCCCTGGAAATAAAATAATAGACTTTAAAAATAAATATGGAGCACTCACTCCCACAACTCTTCTTTATTTAATATTAAGATATCTGATTCTCACTGTTCCGCTAACTCTTAAACTACAAAACAACCTAATCCCCTCAATCATCTCATCCTGCTTATATCATAGAAACTTTGGATGAAGCCACTTTCATGGCTTAGTAACTCAATTCTCTGTATCTCATTGGTTACATCAATTCTTCAATTGGTAATCTCACGACACCTAATTTGAGGTGATTTTCAACAACCCAATATTGACTAATTTTGATGCGCTCAAATTACTAATTCTAAAAAGTCTTTCTTATTACTCAAACTCACTTCCTAGCAATCGGTTTCAAAAGCGTTTGTTTATCCATCACCATCTGGCCACACCCATTTCCTATTTGATGTCCTTGGCCCCACCGCCTGCCACCCCAATGTGGGGTAGTGTTGCTCCACCGCCTAGCATTTTCCACCCAGCAGGCAAACACATTTGGATGGGCTCAAACAGTCTGCCCACCTCGTCCAGCCAATTTGCCCCCCATGGGACTTAGCGCTCCACCTGGTGTGCATTCAACCTTCTCGCCCCCATCCACGCGCCCTCCCTCATTCCGCCATTCAACTTTACCTCCATGTTGACTATGGGCGTTTATTCCTGTATGCTGACAAGGCAATTATCAACCTAGCCACTGCAGCATTTGCGCCAGATGGCTTTATCAACTTTAGCCCATTTAAGGGCTACTTTGATATTGGGTTCCAAGCAGAGGAGGACGCTGTAGCGGTGGTGATAACTCCTTTAATTATAAAAGAACCCCTATTCCCACAACCCGTACTTGACTCCCTTCAGACACCACCCAGGTGGTGTCATTTGTGAATCTCCCATCCCACCTCCCACCCCAAGTTTTATATGACCAGTTGGTTATGGGGCTTATGGCTTATAGCACTCAGCCCAACCTCATCTTTGCAAGAACCCTCTGGTGCGGAGCGCCTCGCTTCCCCTCGTGAAACTGCCACCATCATCCCACACCACCCTGCCATAGCCCACCAAAACCCCCGTGCTAGTGTCACAGCAGCACCGGATCATTTCTTTTGGGCTCAGGTCAATAATGGTTGGCATATTTGTCCCCTCTGCTTTAGGCTTGACCATGCAAAAAAGCTTGCCCATATGCCGCTTCTGCTGTTGCAGCTTCAGAGCCCCCCTCCGTGGGTTCTGTATGGGGCGCTTTAATGCCCCCTCCCACTCTCCAATCTCATTTGATGGGCCAGAGTGGGAAATTGGCCCCCCCAAATCCTCCAGCCACATTCTCCCACCTAAACCCACCCCAGCCAATCAGAGCCAGGCTTGGACCACCCTTCACATCCTTCACACCCACCCATTCGCCCATTCCCACCCACCCAATTTCTAAAGCCACTATTCTTGTAAACCAAAATTTATTAGACCTATAGTTAGAGGTTGACAAATCAGATAACGTTCTAATTAGTGAGTATTATGGTCAACCTCTTAGCCAATATGATTATAGTCAGGCCAAATTTTTCCTTCCTGACTTTGATGAAACCCCACCCCTTAGACATTTCACTCCTCTTCCCAATGCAGCTCCCTACTAAAGTGACCACCAGCTCGCCTTAGCTTTGGTGGCCTCTCCCCAGTGCCCGACCCTACGCAATTCAGTGGCCCAATCAGTGGATCAGTTCCAGCTAGGCCTGCCCACCCTCTTATTCCCCCCTGACTTCCCTGAATATACATGCAGCGACATCTCAAAGTTATTTTATGATTCTGAAGCTGCTGAAATTAATGCACAATGCTCGCCGCATTCAACCCTTCAGCTAAAATCACCCACAACAGTATCTCCCTTTTTTGCCCAACTTCCCTGAAGCCCGCAAAGAAGCTGTTGTTCTTGTTGCAGCATTTGTTGAAGCGCTTTACCGCGCTAATCTTAATGATGAGGTGGAAAATTTGTACTACGCCAACTTTCACCCCCTCTACGCGGATGCCCCAACGCCCTGGCTTCCAGATTTGATCCGCTTTTTAATCAAAAAACCCATGATTAGGGCGCATCTGTCTGAGGATCAACCCCCGACCCCCTCGCCCTCTGCCATGGTGGGTTAGCGGTTTCCGTCCCCCTCTGGTTAGTAGTTTTGATTTTTTTCCATTAATTTTTAAGCAGTTTTTTTGCTTTGATTTTGGTATTGTTTGTCCCTTGGTTGGCATACCTCAAATAAATTTTAATCCATTAGGTTGAAACCCAAAACCCTAATTCGTCTAATCAAAGCCTATTTTGAATTTTGCACCTCTCTCATTTCAAGCCACTATACAATCAAAATACTAAGCATTGAGATCGAAAATATGTCTCTTTTCAGAAATTCACTGCCACTAATAGATTAACTAATAAAACCACTTATTTCATAGTTTTAAAGTCTTTTATTTTTTTATATTATTACTAAAACTCTTTTTATTATAGCAGCTGAAAGTTTTCTACTCCTTCTTTTGCTAAATTGTTAAAACATTTGCAAATAGCATCATCAAACATTAGTAAAAGCTATGTTTTGACAGGCTATATATATCTTTATGGAGTCATGATCTATGGTTATCAGTGGTTGACGCTGAGGAATTTTATGGGGTAGTAATTCACTTTTTTCAGAGGGTTGACAATGTTAAATAAAGGAGGGCATTAATTTTGCCAAACGCCTAAGTAAAGATACCTGAAGTCGCTGTATAAAAAGCTTTCTTTGGCCTACTTTTTAATTTAAAGTTTATATTGTGTACTTGATTCCTAAAGGATAGATAAAAGGTCCTCAAGGATAGGTGCCAGCTGAATGCATCTATGGGAGTGGTTGGCGCCACCACTTACATACTTGAAACTACTTTGAACCCATGCTTTGACTCACTAAAGGGCTACTTAACAACAAGGAACTATGGATAGTGTAACTCCATGATGGGATTATGAGAAATGAGGCCAGTCCTCCCTGGGATAGGGTGTATGGCATGGTATATTTATTTTGTTACTCCTCTTGTTAAAGTTGATAGTATGTTGGTAGGACTTTCTACTAAAAACGGTAGCAAAAGGTCGCTGATGATGGCAAAAGAGAAAGGTTCAAAGGTCATCATAACTCTGGCCTGGCAAACATGCAGATTATCTGATGATGCAGACCGTAAGCTTTGCTACAATGAAAAATCACATTGTTTATCACCCTACTCTGAGTATTCTTTAGCTTTTTTTTGTTGGTAGATTTTACAATAATTGTCCATTATATCCATATATCAAAGAAAAAGTTTTTTGACATGGTCAAAGTATGCTTCAGAAGGAATAGATAAGTCGAAAATTCTCTCCCATTGCATCCTCTTAGTCTATGATAAAAGTCTGGTTGAACTCTGCAACCTTGCATGGACTAAGGACGTTTGATTAATATAACTGTATATGCCCCTTATCCCTACCCATGGAACAAACCATCATCCAAGCAATTGTGAAGTCCTATGTTTTTTTTCTAAAATCATACTTTTGGATGCTTTCAATCAATAAAGGGTAGCGGAAGATCAGATTGGATAACAGACCTCCATAAAAACGCTATTTTTTTAGTTCATAATAATACTCCCCAGGATAAAAAAAATGCTATTTCCATATTTCAATCCAGATTTTTTAAATCCGTTGGCAATTATCATTTCATTTTTATGGTGTTTATATTGACATATCTTGTTACACTCTCTTACTCATGAGCAGCATGCAAAAGACCATGAGGCGATGCTTTCTGACCTGCAGAAAGTGGTTTGTATTAAGAGCCTCTAAAATGCGAGTTTTTAAAAAAGAGGTCATTTTACTGGGTAACCTACATATGTAAGATGGATATGGCGTTCCCTCTTGCAAACCCAAGTCCACCTAATTGTGGCCCATTCACACCTGGCAGATAAAGCTGCGGAGTTTCTTTAGAACCAAAATTTTACTAAAAAAAATTCTATTTCATTTTCCTCAGTTGGCGTTACCCTTTTATCCCCTGACTTAAGGAATTTTCCATTCAAGTAGATAAATGTTTGCCATAAAGCGTTTGAGGCTATTGAACAAGTATTTGTGATGACTACAATTCTTGATTATGTGGATTCATATAAGACATTACTGTGTCAAGTGATGGCTCTGTTGCCACGCTGGGGGCGTTTTGCTTCAGGGCCAAGAAGGGGTGGTGCATTATGTTGCAGACTTTGAAAGTTCTGTTACTTAGAGTAATTATGAGGTATCTATGGTAAAGGATAGGTAGTAATGCATTATCACTTGCCAAATGGTATTATCTCCTCATGTAAAGATGATTTGAAGTTATTGTCAGAAGAACATCTTGCCCTTATAAATTTTTAGGAAACTTCCAAAGAAAGCACATTGTCATGCTCAGACCTATCACACCGCTATAGCCTTATATTTAGATACAAGTTTGTGAAGTGAGTTCAGGATGTTTTTTATATATGTTGAGCTGCAATCCCTCCTTGAGTCTTACAAATGTGGAAGCTTAGTAAGACTTTGGTCTCCCACCTTCTCAGACTTTATCATTGCTTCTCCAACCATTTATATGGTGGACCGAGCCCCAGATGTGCCTTTGATTCTTGTGTACTGGCTTGTTAGACATCTTTTATGGAGGATCGAAGTTGTTTAACCATCTGGTACTCCCTTCCCATAAAAAAATCTTCTTTTTTCTGAAAGATTGGGTCATTTTATTCTGATATAGAGTCTATTTTTCTCCCAATCTTTATGATGAGGCTATCTACAAAGACTACGATTACCAGCACTATGCATACAAGAAATAAGAAATTCATTAATCTGGTTAAAAAGTCTTTCAACAGGCCAGATATCTCTAAAGATATCCCTGTCTGAATCACAAATTGCTTGACCTGTGATTGAGCAAAACTTTAAAGGTCAGGAAAATGGTTTTTCATTCATTATAGAAGGAAGAAGGCCTGTGGATCTTTGCATTGGCTGAATTCATTGTCAAACTCATTAATTGAAAAGTGTTTTATGCAATCATGGCGTTATTAGATTGATTTACCAATTTCCTAGTTAATCTTATGTCAATCAGCATTTTACATATCAACCAGCCAGGCTCTTTGTCCACCATGATTTCTATGTTTGGCCTACTCTAAAATGTGGTGAGTATCTAAAGCCCAGTTTACAGCCTTTTCTGGAGTGCATTGTTAGCCATCCATTAAGTCAAGCCACTTTGCTTTATTGTATATTACACACAGTCTAACATGAATACAGAAAGGGTCACCAAATCCTGTAGCAGTATCTTCACTGCAATGCCTCTGATTACTTGGATACCTGAGCTGGTAAAATTCTCTTGGCGCAATTATATAAATCAATTCACTGGTATATTGGATTATCCCATAGTAAGTCACTTTAGGTTACAACCTCTCGTTACAAATTGGCCTCTCCCTTTTCCTTGAAAGTGCTTGCTTCAGAAGAACGCTTGATGCAGATCTGCGATAAACAAAACCTTGTTTGGGAGCACTTAACGAAGGAAATCTAGTGACAATTAAAGTTATTAAATTGCAAGAAGCTTTGTGCCCATGAATTCAAGATAAGCTCCTTAGTCATGTTGAATATGAACCACCTGCTTATCAAAGTCTCTCAGAAGTTTTGTCAATAATCTTTTGAGGTTCCATGTGGTGGAGGATGATTTGGGCAATGGGGCATTCTGGCTGAAAAACTATTACCATTTGGAGCAATATAATGTTTTCCACGCGTCTCAGTTGTCCCCTTTTAAGGGTGAGAAACCTTTATTGGCAAAGCCATTATTAGTGGATGACTCTCAGGAGACTGATGTTGAGCCAACCATGGCATCGAGGATTTTCCGCTGTTTGGTTCAGCACTTGGTAGCTCAGAAAGGATAACCTCTTATAAAAAAGTTGGGTAAGTTCCAGTGATTATGACCACTGCTAAGACCTGGTAAAAGCTTTACACAAATAACACCCATGAAGATTATAATCCCCCAGAAGGTCGCCAACTTTTGCCATCAGTTTACCTAATGATCATATGGACTACGCTCTTGCGCAAGTTCCTGGTAGCGGAGCTCACCAGTCCAAAGAGAGAATGATAACGTAAGTCATAAGAGCAACCCCTACGCTTAGATATGGAAGTGTTTCCATGCAGAACCAAGAAGGGGTTCAGAAAGGCTGCTACCTTCCTCACCAACAAGGGCGACCTAACCCATCCTGTGGATGAGCGGTGGGTTACAGCCTACCTCCTTAAAGAGGTTCCCCTTTCCATCCTTCCTACTAATAATAGTTGGTGTAAAATAATCAGTAGCTATGTGTGAATTAAGATGGCTGAGGTCATTTCCAGCTGTCATGGAAGTGGCTGATAAGAATTAGACTGGGCCCCCAGTCAGGGTGTATGAGCACCTAGTGGAGAGCCCAGAATGCCAAGAGCACAGCAGTCCATATGACTAGAAGAAGGGGAGATCTATTGGGGATGTGAGGAGAGTAAATGTTCATTAATGTACTGAAGGCCCCCAAGGCAAAATGGATGGTTTCAATGGGGGCAACTGTGAGTCTTGCGGGGCAACCCCCAAGGGTGGGAGAGGCGGGGAGGATGACGACTCCTCCAGGGTTTACAATTGCTAGCCTTTGGATTCGATTAGGTGAGTCTGTGCGCCCAGGAGGGGCGGCACAGGGTCCACCGCGTGGACAGGGATGCTGTCAGAGAGGAAAACGGACCTGTGATAAGCGTTAGGGGAGAGCCCCCTCGGGTGGGGTGCTCCGGAGCCCCCAGGTGGGTGGGATTAGTGGTGGACAAGCCAGGCGTGGGGGCTGAACTCGCAGCCATTGGGGCAAGGGGCGCCCAGTGGCTGCTCCAATAGGGGAGTGGTCTTGGGAATCCCAGCGGCGAAGTGAACAGATGGGTTTATTTCAGATGGGTATGCAAAAATGGATAAAAATTGACTCCATCATCGAGAGAAAGGCTGTTTGCAGTGGATACAATCTACCACCGCATGGCAGGGTTGAGCAACCAGATGACCCATTTGGTGATCATTGGGATGATTATTTGGGTGCAGCATACTTCGCCATATTGTTGGCAGAATTTTGTAGAAAATAAATGGGCAGAGTCCACGGCAAGGCATTTGGGGTATTCAGGCTTTATTTTTAGCGCAAAGTGCAGGAAGAATAGAGAATGAACTGACAACTGCCCCTTGGCAGGGCAGTTGCCTTAAGTATTGGGAGAATCACATAGTGTGGATGTTGAGGGATTGGTTGATTGGGGATTAGCGATGGATTTGGTTGGCTGATGGGTGGGGGTAGAAGGATGCTCAAAATCTTGGCAAAAATCAAAAAAAAAACTTTTGCTGATTTTCCGGAATATTTGGGGCCAGACCAGGTCAATGGTACCAATCTGGGCCTTGACCATTTAAGTCAGGCTGTACACATAGTTCAAATTTCCCAGATTCATCTCGGGGGGCTGTGGCCTTGGTTTTTGGTCATCTGCAACCCAGTCTGAACTCATGATCTGATTGTTTATGAGATCCAAACTTCCCAGATGTGTTCTAGGGGGTACGGGCAACTGGTCTGAGTCACTTAAAACCTGGTTAAAGACCTGAATCGAGTTCCGATATGATTTTTGGCCCCAGCCAGTCTGGACCAGCTCCATTAGCCTGTAATTTGCAGAATGGGCTCTAATACTAGCACCAGTCATTTCCTCAAACTTTTGGTATGTTTTCCCTGGTGAGTGAGGGGTCCCAGGGGCCCGTCCATGGCCCCTGGCCTGCATAATCTCCTGGCAGGTCCCCTCTATTAATCTTACCGGGGTTGAGGAGGGGGAGGGGAGAGATCTGGGTATCTTTAGGAGGAAGGGTAGTCACCCATCGCTCAACCACGTGAGCCAGGTCGCCCAACTGTGACAGGGGGTCCACTTGGGCCTTTGGGCCCCTTTTATCCGAAAGGGATGCTGCTCCCTATCTAGTTGTAGGGGCTGGTCCCCAGGACTTACACTACCCTTTCCTTTTTCAACAGGGAGGAGGCCCCCACCTGGGGCATGGACCAGGGATAGTTCTTGTGCCTCTCTGGGAGCTTTATGGCCAGGATGGCTGTGATCTTCTGGGGGGATGGGGGCTGCCAGGTGGGAGTTGTAGAATTCCTCTATCAGGTTCTTGGAATTTGCGCAATTGCGTACACTCACCCAGCTGTTCTCATAAGAAGGGTAGCCTTTCCAGGCAACCAGGTATTGGATGGATCTGCGGGACCTCTGGGAAGCAAGGATAGCCTCCACCTTTACTTCCTGGGTTTCCCCAACGAGGATTGGCTCTGGTGATGTTGGCCTTTCCCTTTGAAGGGAGTTAGGAAGGAGGTGTGAAAGGCATTATGCTGCTTCCAGTGAGTAGGAAGCTTCAAATGATAGGCTCCATTGCCTAAGTCTTTCTCTACCATAAAGGGGCCAGATAATTTGGCTGCGAGTTTCTGGATGGGAGCTTTTAAGGGAAGATTATGGGTGTCCAGCATAATGAGGGAGCCAACTTTGATCTCATATACAGGAAAAACTTCTGGTTGGCAAAATTCTTGTAATCCTTGATGGACTTTGTCAACTGTTCACAAACCAGGTTGTGTGTCTTGCGGAGTGCACACATGCAATCTTCAGCTGCAGGGACTGCTGAGGAGAGCTGGGGCCAATTTGGAAGGAGGATTTATAACCCAGGGTAGCCTCAAAGGGGGAGAGGTTGGTCGAGGAGTGGAGTGAATTGTTATACACAAACTATGCGAGGGGCAAATCCTTGGCCCAAGTGTCCTGTGAGGCTGTCGCATAACAGTGCAGGTACTTCTCCAGTACCTGGTTCACCTGCTCAGTCTGCCCATCAGACTGGGGGTGGTAGGCAGTATATCTGCAGGGCTTGATGTTGAGGAGGTTTAGCAACTCTTCCCAAAATTGGGTGGTGAACTGGGGTCCCCAATTGCTCAATATCTCTTTGGGGAGACCAAACATGGGAAAGACATGGTTGACAAATAAGTTTGCGGTCTCCACCGTGGTAATAGAGGAGAGGAAGGGAATGAAGAGTGCAAACTTGATAAATTGATCACCAACTGATAGCATCTGAGCCATTAGAGGGTGGAGCTCCATGATGAGGTCCACTGAGACTGAAGTCCATGTGCCTTCCGCCTGCTGCAGGGGGTGTAGCAACCCCTTCTTCCCAGAACGGTCCAATTTTACCTAGGTGCAGGTTACACCGCGGGAGATCCAGGAGGGAATGTCCTGTGAGGACCCTTGCCAATTTTAAGCTTTCTCTTTATGAGATCTGCACACTTCTTGATGCCAGGGTGCCCTACAGTCTGGGGGACAGTGTTCCTCAATAACACAGTTGCTTTCAGGATTGGGATCCTGAACATTTTCTCAGTTTTTTTGAATTGAGTGTCATCTCCTAATTTTTTGGACATTCAAATTCGATTAATTTAATTTTGATTAATTTTTTAATTCACTTTATTCAATTTGATTCAATTTGAAATGGAACATTTTTTTAATTCAATTTTGATTCAAAATGGAACATTTGTTCGATTCAATTAAATTTGAATTTAATTATCATCATCATCATCCATTTTTAGGAATTTGCTTTAATTATAGTCACTTTGAGGGTCTTCCTATGCACTTTTGGGGTCATATGGACTCTAAAACTAAAGTGCATGTGCAGTACCCTCAGTGCATCAATTTATTGCCTTACATTCGTAATCAATTGAGGTAATCTACCCTCAATATAACTTTTTATTGCCTTAAATCTCTAATCAATTGAGGTAATCTACTCTCAATGCAACATTTTATTATCTTATATCCTTAATCAATTGAGGTAATCTACCCTCAATTCTTAAAATATAAATAAACCAGGCTAGCTAAGAGTAGTCTTAAGCTAGCATAAAGGATTTTAGTACAATTTGATTTTTTTTATCTTTTATATTAGTTATGATTATTTGGAACCTAGTACTTTTATTGCAGTTCTTCCTATCCAGTGTGCTGGTAAATATTGTGATGCCAACTGCCCAGGCCCACTTGCAACCTCCAAGCCAGAACCCATTATTAAGCTTCTTATTGAATAACTTGCCAAAGGGAGAACCTTTCATCAAGACCTCAAACATTCCGCCTTTCATGTACCACTATGCACACCTTTTCCTTCTAGGGTATATAGTGGTGTACATGATTCTCAATCGTTTCAAAAATCATTTAGGACGTTACCCTCTTCTTGCTCACCATGCACAGGTCCTCATGGTGGGAGTACCAGTGACCACAAACCTAACTGGATTTAATTTTAAGGCCTTTTTACTTCATATCATAATGAAAGTCACCCCCAATCTGGTGCCTTACAGTTGCATATGGATGGGGGGACCCAAACCCAATCACAATACCAGATGGTTCCCTCCCACAAAGTGTATGGGACTCTCTTTCAACTCGAAGACTCTAGGTCAGTATAGAGCTCTAACCCTTTGGGGCAACAGGTCTGGGCAGCAAGAACGTGGAGGAGGAGCGGGGTGTTTGGCAAGGTCGGCAAAAGCTACCATCAGGGGGGTCAAGGAGAGGATTTGGGAGGGGGGCACTACAGTAGTAAGCTCTAGCAGTTCCTCTCCACCAATGGGTGATAGTATGGGTTCTGGCTGAGCATGTCTGGCAGCACATTCAGGGTGCCTTTTATGAATTATATTTAAAATGGAACCCACATAGGTCCTGGTATGTGCAAGTTTGCTGGTGCCCCAACTTCTGGGGTTTGTGATAGTATAGTAATGCCTTGTGGTTGGTCTGAACGATGATTTCGTGCTGGGCGCCCTGCAGAAGGTATTGCCAGTGGGTGAGTGACCATGCCACAGCAGCTATCTCCTTGTTGTATATTGGCCACACTTGTTCTGTGGAAGTATATTTGCAGGAGTAGTAGGCCACTGGGTGCTAGACCACCTCATGCTCCTATAGCAGCACAGCACCACCACCACCGATGAGGCATCACAGGCTACAATGAAGGGGCAGGAGGTGTCGGCATGCCGCAGGACTGGGGCGGTGAGGAAAACCTCCTTGATAGACTCGAAGGCTTGCTGGCATTCTGGGGACCACTTGAAGGGGGCATTCTTCCCAGTGAGGGGGTGAATGGGTGCTGCCAGTTAGGCGAGGGCTAGGGAGACTTTTTAAGAAGGTGATGGTGCTGAGGGAACTTCATTTTTGTTTTTATGTAGTAGGGGTAGGCTAAGACTGGATCGCCTCAAGCTTAGAGGGGGAACAGCATATCCATCCTTCAGGATGAGGTTACCTAAGAAGGTCACTTCATCCCTTAAAAATTCGCACTTTGAGGGTCTTACAAAGAGCCCTGCCTTGTGGAGGGCTGCCACCACTGCTTCTAGATCCTTGGCGTGTTGCTCTGGGGTAGGTAAGTGGATCAAAATATCATTGATGTAGACTACAGCGCATGAGAAGCACAAGTCCCCAAGCACATCATCAATGAGGCGTTGGAAGGTATCCAGAGCATTCTTCAGTCTGAAGGGCATTACTATAAATTGAAAAAGACCCCGGTGGTGCAGATAGCTGTGAGCCACTCTTACCTCGCCACCCTCACCTGGTTAAAGGCGTTCACTAGATCCAACTTTGAGAAGACCCAGGATTTGGCGATGGCTTGTACAATGGTTTGCTCTAAGGGCAGCGGGTTGAGGTCAGGGATGGTGATGTTGTTGAGGTGGCCATAGTTGATGCAAGGGCGCAGGGTGCCATCTGTTTTCTGAGCGAAAACTATGGGGGAGGTGACAGGTGAAGATTTCATGATAAGCCACCCCTTCTCTAACATCTCGTCTAGCTAAGTCCCCAAAGCCTTGTCCTCTTCCTCAGTGTAGGGGTAGAGGGGGCAGTTGATCTTGACTAAGTTGACCGTCAGCTGAAATGTTAGATCATATTCGGAGTGTAGGTGGGGCTTGGAAGCCAGCGACATGTCAAAGATGGACTTATAGGGGTTAGGAAGGGTGGGAAGTCCGAAGGGAGGTCAATATGGGTGGTATCTGGGGGGAATAGAGCCGAAGGATGTGTCAAGGGGGCGGGTTTTCAACAAGGGAAATTTTTCACTCAACTTGAGGTTTGAGAACAAAAAGAAGATATTCAAAAGATTAATGTGAACCTGCTGTCGCCGCCACCATCCCACCCCCAAGATCACAGGGTAGAGCAAGTCCTGCATGGCTAGGTGGTTACTAAACCCAAAGTTGTGAATGGAGAAGTGCAATGGGCTTCAGAAGCGGTAAGACTTCATGGGTTCTGATGAGGCGCCCAGGACCAATGAGGCTTCTTCCATTGCCAAGTCTAAGGAATGCGCCGCACTGAGGTCAATAAAGTTGCCTGCCACTCCAGTATTGAGGAGGGCTTGCACGGTAAGTTCACCTGACTCCGAGGGGAAATAGATAGGGAATAAGAAGTAGGCTTGATCCTCTTTATTGGGGTGGGGAGGGAGAGGGCAGCTGAGGAGGGGGCATGACCCATCATCAGATGATATTGACCAAGAGGCGCCAGGCTGGTCTGTAACTGGGGAGGGGTTTCTGCTTCATCCTTATCTCAAATGGGGCAGCGAGGGTTTATGCATATGCTCAATCCACTCTCCTTTGAGGGGGCCTCCAAGTTAACTGGGGGTGATAGCGCCAGGATAGGCAGGCTCTGAACTCCTGGGACTGAGGACCCACTCTCCTGATCCGAAGTGAGAGCAAAGGGTACAGCTGGCAGGGGCTCTTCTGAGGGGGAGGGTGCCCAAGGTGGGTATAGAGGGGGTGCAGAGGGCGGTGAGGCCTGGGGGATGCTTCCCTTGCAGCGACCACTGGCAGGAGGGGAGAGGGTGTGGCACGTGACACCTCAATAGCTGCAACAACACATGCAGGAATATGGAAAGCCTGTCTGAATTGTAGGAGCCACAGAGAATGCAACTTCTAAGGACCTGGAGAGGGGTCCCAAGATGCATGGGTGGCCGCAGTGGGGTCCAAGGTGGCTCAGAAGGCGGAGATGGCAATTTTTGGGAGGGATGGGTACCATGGGGACCAGGACCGTGAAGGCTTCAATCAAGGAGGGTAGGTCCGTGGCTGTTTGTCCTAGTGTGAAGAGACAAGAGGCGCGCCGGTCTAGTCTCAGGGCCTGGACCGCTGAAGTGACCAGCGCCAGTAGGGGGTGGGTTCCAGACTTAGTAGCAGAGTGGAGCACCCCGACCCAGCGGGTGGGCGTCCACATCTAGGGCGTCAAGGGGAGAGCTACGCTCTGCTGGGCATCAGAGGAGGGGAGATTTCCCATCAGCAGTGAAGCGCACTTGAACTTCCACCAGGACACCCAGGATTTAGTCGGCCACCTCATCATAAGGGATAGGGGGGACTCTCAACCCTATCATGTTGACTGATGGGGTGACCCTTGTTACCAGAGCTCGGTGGGGCGGGAACCAGGTCAACACAAACTGGCGGCACACTTAGATGAATGAGGCGGTCAACCAGCAGGAGAAGGCCAGGTCACAAAGAGAGAGTACATTTAGGTAAGGGCATAGGCCAACGCTTTTCCAGTGCCAGTGAGGAGGGCGGAGAAGACTGAGGTTATTGGTCAGTTAATTATGTCATGGAAGCGGCTGATAAGAATTAGACTGGCTCCCATTCAGGGTGTATGAGCACCCAGTGGAGAGCCCAGAATGCCAAGGGCACAGCGGTCTGTGTGACTAGAAGAAGGGGAAAATATTGGGATGTGAGGACTGTAAATTTTCATTAACGTACCAAAGGCCCCTAAGGGTAAACCAGATTTTTTTAATGATGGCAACCGCGAGTATTGTGGGGGCAACCCCAAGGGTGGGAGAGGCGGGGAAGATGATGACTCCTCCAGGGTTCATGGTTGCTGGCCTTCAGGTTCGAGTAGGTGAGTCTGTGCGCCCAGGAGGGGTGGCACAGGGTCCACCATGTGGGCAGTGGTGCTATCAGAGGGGAAAATGGGCCTGTGACAAGCTTTAGGGCTGAGCCCCCTTGGGTGGGAAGCTCTGGAGCCCTAGGTGGGTGGGACTAGCGGCGGATGAGCCAGGTGTGGGGTTAAACTCGCAGCCATTGGGCGGGGGCTCCCAAAGGCTGCTCTAATAGGGGAGTGGTTCTCAGAAATCCCAGAAGTAAAGCAAATGGATGGGTTTGCATCAGACAGGTATGCAAAAGTGGACAGAGAATTGACTCCGTCGTCAAGAGCAAGGTGGTTTGCAGTGGATACAATCCACCGCTGCATGGCAGGTGTTATGCAACCAGATGACCCATTTGTTGATCATTGGGATGATTATTTGGGTGCAGCATACTTCGCCGGATTGGTTGGCAGAATTTTGTAGAAAATAAATGGGCAGAGTCCACGGCAAGGCATTTGGGGTATTCAGGCTTTATTTTTAGCGCAAAGTGCAGGAAGAATGGAGAATGAACTGACAACTTCCCTTGGCAGGGCAGTTACCTTAAGTATTGGGAGAATCACATAGTGGGGATGTTGAGGGATTGGGTGATTGGGTATTGGCAATGTGATTTGGTTGGCTGATGGGTTGGGGTGGAGGGATGCCCAAAGTCTTGGCAAAATCAAAAATTCTTTTGCAGATTTTCTTAAATTTTTGGGGCCAGATCAGGTCAATGCTACCAATCCAGGCCTTGACCATTTGAGTTGGGCTGTACATATGGTTCAGATTTCTGGATTTGTCCTGGAAGGCTGTGGCCTTGGTGTTCAGTCATCCGCAACCTGGTCTGAACACTTGATATGATTGTTTACACGATCTGAACTTCCCAGATCTGTTCTGGGGGGTAGGGGTAACTGGTCTGAGTCACTTGAAACCTGGTTAAAGACCTGAATCAAGTTCCGATCTGATTTTATGGCCCTAGCCAGTCTGGACCAGCTCCATTAGCCTTGAATTTGCAGACTGGGCTCTAATACTAGCACCAGCATTTCCTCAACTTTTTGGTATGTTTTCCCTGGAGAGTGAGGGGTCCCAGGGGCCCGCCCATGGCCTCTGGCCTGCATAATCTCTTGGAGGTCCCCTCTATTAATCTTACCAGGGTTGAAGAGGGGGAAGGGGAGAGACCTGGTTATCTTTAGGAAGAAGTGCAGTCACCCAGCGCTAATCAAACATGTGCGCCAGATCTCCCAACTGTGACAGGGGGTCCACTTAGGCCTTTGGGCCCCTTTTTGTCTGAAAGGGATGCTGCTCCCTATTCAGTTGTAAGGGTTGGTCCCCCAGGACTTACACCAGCAGGTAGATTGTCGCCCCTACAATGCTGAAATGTATTAGAACGAGGTTTTAATTTACATAAGGGTGTAAGTTATTTAAATGCAATTAAATTACTTGATTTAAACTTGAGTTTAAAGCCCTATCTTAGCCCTATAACTCATTGCAGGGAAGTGAGAACATCCCAGTAAGTTTTGGTGTACCGAGCCATTTAATTCAAAATGAGATGTTTAAACCCTACCCGCCTGTGGGCGCAACCTGTCAGTCCTCTGAACAGATCTTCGCTGTCTAAAAGGTTGTGGTTGATTTAAAACATAATAAGTATTTATAGTGATCCAACCCGTCAACCCAGATCTGAATTTTTATTAATCTATTGTGTCACTATGTCAAAATTATGCTTTATAGACTTTTAGATTTTAATAAAAACCTTCCTTATTTTCAACCTATATGTCTTTTAAGACATCAATTTCAACGGTTCTGCTGTCATTCTATTCTTCTATTCTATTTCTGATTACAACCATCTTCAAAAAAGCCTTTGAGTTTAGTCTTGAAGTAAAACTCAATAATTCTTATCTATTCTGTTCCCAATACCCTCAATGTCTACCCTTAGTGGTAAGCATCACCAAGCTCTTGCCTTCTTTACTTAATTGAGGTTTCACTATTATTACCATATTCACTTGTCTTTTTATTCTTGATGCTTTGAAGCATTGGATTCTACCTTGATCTCTGGGGTACTCTAAGTTCCAATCCCCAAGTTCCAATGTTAGTCAAAAGCTTCCTTCCCCATGCTTCCAGATATTCTCTTACAGTTCAGTCTTTGCCTGTAAATTCCGTTTCTTGGTATTATCTAAAGTGGCCACAACTACTTCTTGGCTCCTATTGGGTGTTTGTAACTCTCAGTGCAAGTAGTCTGCCCCAAGTTCCTCCCATACCTAATAAATATAAAGTTCTGTGGGCAGCTATACTTGTGGTATCAAAATTTTCATTTTGTGTTTTTACGAATCCATACTGCGTGCTAGTCTTATTTTATTATCCACTTCCATAAAACCACTCATCTCTCATCTAGGGTATGCCCTTTGATGGAAAGTTTTGTGAAAGATAAGGCATAAATTAGTACTCCTCTTAGTCCTGAAGGAGTTCAAGGTTCTTCTCAGATTTATATTAGTTTCTGGGAACGTTACAATTTTTAGCAGACCTGAGGCATCCTAAAATTCTGCGCTACCCATTCACCAAAGATTTTTCTTCTGTCATGCATCGATATTTTTATTTTGAAATTACCAAAGGGTGTACTTTATTAGAAAAATTCTTTAGATAACAAGTTCAAAAGATACACTTATGACCCTTGTTGAACTAGCAAATACCAATTTCTTTACAAGAACACTAACATATTGTGAAGTTTCTTTGTACTACATCTGGAAAGGCTAAAAGTTTTATGGAGGAAACATGGGAAGCCTGTGACAGTCCATCCAAGTGTTAATAAAACCCAGGTTCTGGTCATGGAGTACACTGTTCATCTCACTAAACTGTGTGCTATTACCTTATCCTTTTTTCACAATGTTCATGCCCATGTGTTTTATACTGGTCTTAAAATGTATGAGTAGTTCATCCTACATTTTCATGCGGCGTATAGTCATTAGGCTTTCTGAGAATGATTCTTAATGGGACCATACTTTGGAAGAAGTCTCCAACACTGGCTCTACTAATTATATACTGATCTGATTGCTACTAAGTTAATTTTTTTCCAGAGTTGATAACCATATTTGACTGTAGAAAATCATGAAAACTTTCTCATGTGGGATGTGGGGAACTAAATTGGAGATATTAATGCCTAACTGATTGTAAGCTTTATATACAATCATTATCTGACCCTGATGAAAATATGTCCGTAGAAATATATATTGGCCCCTCTACTTGGTCAGAGATCCATTTCCTTTGCAAGAGCAAAGATCCTTTGGTATCAACAATAATATCTCTAATGCTGTCCTTTTACTCCAATTATTTTCTAAAGCAGTTTGTGTCACTGTATCAAAAACTATATAAAGAAAAATAAAAAACTATAATGAGATCATGAACGCATTAATTCATAGGCTAGGAAAACTTCTGATACTATTGGCGGTATATTAAAGGATTATAACCACTTATTTGTTATCCCTAGTGAGTTAAATAAAATATTTCTATATATTTGGTTTCATTGGGTTGAGTAACTTACTTTTCTGAGGCAATACAGCTAACTACAATTATATATAATACTCAATTTGAATCTCAATGAGTATTCAATCTTTATCTCTTATAAGAAAGATGACATTTCTCAGGTTCTTTGAAAAGAATATTATGTGTGATGAGTCCACTGTTGCCTAAAATATAGGTTAAGAGGCTCAGGAATAAAACTTCAGTAATTCATAAGCCACACACATCTGATGATTGGAGTTATAGTGCTGAATGGTGATTTCTAAAGACCTTACCTGCGTTGCCATGTGTGACACATGAGAACTAGCACAAATCTTTTCAAGTAATACTTTTTATGGCCTTAAGTAAGATCCCTGTCCTTAACCACCAGTACATATGTCCATATCTAAGGTAACTTGATTTAAATTTAAACTTTATTGCGAGGAAGGCTGACCATGGGACGGACGCTTCCGTTTATGACTCAGACGAGACAAAACTTAGTACCAGGGGAGGCACCCCAGAGAAGCGATGCTATCTCTTGTTGCCAGCGGGAACGCCACTTATGGGAAGGGGAGGGAAAGTGTGTAGGGGACGTAGCCACTATTGAGCACGTGTGGAGGAAGGGGTCTGATTTGATGAACCAGACTGGGAACCAGGAGGAGACCAGCTGTCAGCGACGCGGTGGGAGATATCCAAACATCCACGCTTGAAAGTGATCCACCAAATGAGACCGGAATCTGTGGACAGCTTCAGGGAGGGTGGGGATGGATCCAGCGATGGCATCCAAGAAAATCGTGTGGATAGTCCACATGGCGATTGCAACCACCAGAGCACGGAGGGAGGGTGGGAGGGGGAGGCCATTGATGAAGCAAACATATCTCTTGACAGACTGAAGGGATGCTTGATCCTGGCCTAGCAGACGTTGGACTTCGCGCCATATTACTTTAAAGGTAGGCACTTCTCCAGGCGGTGAAACAGCGTTCCATACTGGCCACACACGACACAGGATGAGTGTAAAGCATTAGAGCGCTCAGCTGTACGATACACCCGCCTCAGGCAGCGCCACACATGGGAGCGGACTTGAGGCTGCAACAGAGGATGGTGTGCGTATTTCCAGATAGTCTTTTGGGTCTCAGTGGAATAAGGGATGTCCATCATGTCCAGGTAGTCCACCCTGGATAGGACTTGGGGTCTAATGGGGATCACGCCATCATGGATGGGTAGCCTGTACCTCTTGTGTGAACTGAGGAGAGGGCGGCCTCTTCAGGTTGTATGTCCACTAATACGAATTCTCCACTCTGCACTTCGCATGGAGAGTAGGATTCGTTTGTAGTGTGTTTTGGTCCCGTGAGGACCTGTGGCTGATGTGTGTGATGCGAGGTATTTCATCAGGGAGTAGGGGTTTGATGGATTGTTGAGGCCCAAGGCTCGGGAGAAGTTGGAGCGGGCCACGCGGGACCAGTGTTGGGATGGAGTGTAGGAGCAGTGACGGCCGCAATCCAGGTGCCCAGGATCTTGGCGGCATGGGCTTTGAAGTCAAGTAGGCCCATGCCACCATGATGATGAGGGCCAAACATGACCTCTAGCTGTACTGGTGGAGGGCGGCCTGACCAAAGCCAACCTTGTAGCAAAGCATACAGGGATTTGAAGAAGCTTGGGGAGAAGGGGATGGCGTGGGCTCCAAACCAGACTTTGGATAGGAGCATAGAGTTGGCAAGAACAACCCTGCCAGTGAGGGTAGTAGGGTGGGCTCTGAGAGAGGCGATTCGCTTCGTCACGTTGTCCAGTATATGGCACTCCATTACTGCTGACGCGTATCCACCTGCCTCCAACCACACGCCCAGATGGCGTACCAGTCCTATGGTAGGTCGTGGCACAAAGGGGAGCACCAGTGGAGCGGTGTGTTTTGAGTTAGTAAGGCGTGGACGTGGGCGAGCAGATGGGCCAGGTTGGGAACTACTTGCTGGGGCCCAGCAGTTCTGAAACTGACCAAGGTGGATGATTTTGGTTTTGGAGGCATTCAGTGCCGCGTTGCTTACCCAGGAATATTCCTGGATGAGGGCTTCAAGCGCGCGTGCATCTTTGTTATTAGACACCCCCACCATGCAATCATCTGCAAATGCCATCATCTTGACTGGGGTTTGGCCTGGCACATGGACCCCAGTGAGTTGGGCATTCACATTTCACAGTAGTGGGTCAAGGCTGAAGTTGTATAAGAGTGGGCTCAGGGGGTCCCCTTGTCGCAGGCCCCTTTGAGGACGGACTACTTCCCGTTAGAAACCTGGGCCGCGCACTTCCATTGTTGCAGATTCCGTGAGCAGAATCACCCAGTTAATGAAGCGGGGAGGTAGGCGGAATTGTTGGAGGCAGGCCCTAAGGTATTCCCAGTTTACTCAATCATAGGCCTTTTGTTGGTCCAAGAATACAGTGCCCCAGAGGCTGTGGACTGACACACATTAGCCACAGAGTGCACGTTATCCCAAATCGACCTTCTGGGGATGAAACCAAATTGTTCTGGGAGATGGTGGCAGATGCTACAGTCCTAAACGGTTAGCCATGATTTTTGTTAAAATTTTGGTGTCTGTGTTTTGTTAGAGAAATGGGGCGCCAGTTGGCTAAGTCATCCCCTTTCTTGAAGAGTGTGACCGTAAAGGCCTCATGTCCTCCTGGTAGGGAGGCGCGTTTCCACCAGGCTTTGGTTGAGTGAGGCTAGCAGCAATGGGGATATATTTAAAATATTTTTTGTAGAACTCATATGGAATGCCATCTGGGCCTGAGGGCATTTTCAATTTGGCGCACCGCGAATGGTAGTCCATAATTCGTTTGGAGTAATTAAATTCATTATTTCCGGGTATCAGAAAATGGTGCGGATATGAGCTCTGTCAAGAAATTCCGCCATTTCGGCTGGCTGAATTGGTTCAGCTCGGTATAACTCAGAGTAATATCTTTGCATTTCAATTGCCACTTCGGCCGGTGTGTCCACAATAGAATTATCTGAACTTCGCACCTGTGTGCAGGCCACGCTCTGGCATGGTGCAAAATTTTTTTTGAAGAAGTATGCAGTGCACTTGTCATCTTTAGTGATGTGTGTGGCCCTGTCTTGGACACAAACCTGATGTTTGTGTTGCCTTTCAAGTGCGTTGAGGTGGGCAGCTGCCTCCGCCCACTTCTGGCCCCATGAAGGGCTATATCCTGAGGCTGGAATGTTGGACTCCAGTTGGGCCAATTCTGCCAGCGCGCGATATAACCACTGATGTGGCTCGTGAGCATCTGGATGAGAGATGGCGATAGTGGCGGATGGTGTCTTCTTTTAAAGTTGCCCATGTGGAAATGGGGTCCGCGCAAAACGGTGCAACAAACAATTTTGCCAAAGTTGCCTCTTCCACCCACATGGAAAATCCTGGCGACGCGAGCTCTGGGGGGCAGATTTTGCACCAATATGGGGCCTTTGCAACTGTGACGGGTAAGTGGTAGGTTATATAGACCAGTCAGTGGTCGGAGAATTCCATTTTCGTTGTTTTGAAGTAGGAGATGTGGGGTTGGAATTTCGCCGGCGCTAGAATAAGGTCAATGCGGGTCATGGACCTTAATTGGCCGTTGTGGACGTGGGGACGCGTCATGTTTTTGAGCAGTGGGGCATGTCGCGGCAGCGCATCCATTAACCCAAGGGTGGCTTTTAGAATGCATAGTTCTATGTGACCCTGTGGGGCATGGGGTGAGGGCGGCCACCGGTCCATTGGTGAGGTTAGCCAACAGTTCATGTCACCAATTAGGAAAGAATTGGGGGGTAGCGGGAGGGATTTGACCAATGAGAAAAATTCCTGACGCTCTTGTGCACCATTTGGGGCGTAAATGTTGATGATTGTGTGTGCAACATCAGCCCATGATAAGGTGACAATGAGCACTCAGCCATTTAGGAATGTTTCTGAAGATGTAAATTTGAAAAAATTGTTTTTCCAAATTAGCACCCCACAGTGCTTTTGACCAAAAGGATAGGGATGGTAGGAGCATTGTTTTCCAAGCTTCCTCGGAACCTCATGGACAGTGGGACTCCTGGATGGCCAGGATATCCACAGGTAAATTGTTTTGTAAAAAACTCAGTTTCCTAGCCCAGGACGGGGAGGCCTTGAGTCTGGCGATATTCAGCGTCCCTAGAGTGAAGGTTTCCCCATTGCACCTTAGGTGCGAGTGGGCTCCCGGGCCCACCAGCCTCTTCCAGGTCCCCACGGGCTTTCACAGCAGCGCGGGTATTAGCAGCAACGCTATTGGGGTTTTTGTTAATTTTTGTGGAAAGAGTCACGTTGACTTTGGCCTTTGCTTTTTGTTTTCCCAACGTCGGACAAATTTTTTGTGGTGCAGATAAGTTTGGTGCACCATTGAGCAGGGCAAAAAAAATTTTTCAGTTGGGATAGGTCCCAAGTCAGTTTTGACCAGGGCTTGGGTGCAGTGATTGGGTAAGATCAAATCTCCCATCAGATCCTCGGATTGAGTGGCCCATTTGGCATGGGCCTCCCAATCTGATTGGGTGATGGATTCCTGAGTTGCTTCCGCCGCGAAGGTCTCCATGTCCTCCTGGCGTTGTGAGTGTGGGATGGTGGTGATGGCCTTGGCCGCTTCCTTGGCCACGGTCCTATGGGCCTGCTTGGCCTTCTTCCACTCCTGTGGGGAGATGGGCTTTACCAATAGGTAGCAGCCTTGTGCTCCCCACGGGAAAGCCTCCTTGGTGCTTGTGGTTGGTTTGTAGTGCGCCTCTCCGCTGGCCATGGCCGCTGAGGGGTGCTCTTGGAATGTGACGCCCTCTTTGATGGGGCATGCGTGTGCCTTATGGCCGAACGCATCACAGTGGGTGCAAATGGGGGGCGCGCTGTCCACGGTTACCCAGAATGGGTGGGTGGTGTGCCCTGCGATGTCAATAAAGGTGGAGTGTGGGATCTGGGTTAGGTCCTTCGCAATCTCCTTGGTTGGGGTCAGAACTGCGATGGCTTTGCCGGTGAACAGGTGTGGCATCAGTGTGAAATGTTGCATTTCAAAAGATTGTATTTCGCCATATATGGCGAGCCCATCTTTCAGGTGTTGCTCCAAAATGTCATGTTTTACCGTAGTAGGCAAAAAGTCAAACGTGAGGAAAATTTGGTTTGATTTTGTCCATCTGGTGCGTTTAGTTTTGATGACCCATTGCCCTTCAGGGAGGTCAACCACTATGCGCACCGCTGCAGCCTCGTCTGCTGCTATTTTGCTTTCAAAACCTAGGTCCAGCCAACCGTGTGACATGGAGTGAGGTGCAACGTACACCGCGGTTGGGAAAATTTTGTGTACATCTTCACAAAATTTTTCCCATAGGGCCGTTTTTTGGATGTCCAGATACACATGGACTCCAAATTCCACCGATGAAAGTGGCTGGGAATGTGGCGTGTTGATGTACTGGTTGCATCGTGCTTGCCACACGAGTATCTCTGGGGAAATTGTGACCGCCAGTTTTTTTAGATTTTTTATTCCGCTGGATTCTCCGGGGGCGTTTTCAAACGTTAGAGGCCGCGGGCCTTCCGCCTGCTCCTCTTGCCTTGCTTGCCCAACTGCTCCCAGACATGGGCGCAGACTAATCCCCTCTATGAGATTATCAAACTAGATTTAGTCTTGAATTGAATGGGTTGCAAAAGTGTTTGCAACGAGAAAGAAAAGTTCTCTAAGGTAACTTTATAGTAGAAGATTTTTCATACTTACTATTCTTAAATGTTTAAAAAAAGATTATTAGGAAGAAAAAAATATTTCTAGCAACTTTTTGTATGTTGTAGGGAACTGAAAGATATAATTGGCATAATATAACTATTATTCAAAAGATAACGTTGAACATGCTTCTTATATGAGAGTGAACTAGCCTCACATCTACAAACCTCTTAGAAATAATATCAATATTTCTTTATAGAAGAATTTACTTACTAAACATATGAGGTATAAGTCAGTAGACTCTATAAGGAGGGTGAGGATTATTGTATGGATCATGGCTCCTGCTATTATCCTGGGCTAAACATGCACCCTGTTGGAATTTCAGTTAATCACATTATCTATACCATTGACAGATTAAACATTTCAAAGATTGGTATTAATAATATTTTATTTGGCGACATTTGCAAACTAGAGTATTAGTCATATATAATTAATGGAAAAGATCCAATTATTATTTTGATTAAGTCTTTGTTGTGTATCAATAACAACTTTATTGAGATGTGATCAATGAAGGTATAGCACCCTTTAGCCAGATTACTATAAGAGATTGTTCTGATAAAAAGTGTAGGGAGTTTTTTGAAATTAAAAAAGTGTTTTTGAGACAATTTCAATGGTAGTATGCGTCATTAAGCAACATGATCCTAACAAATTGGCGTCCAGTTCCTGACAATAATATATTTTGGTAAAATTTGATTATTTCACTACTCACAAACAATAAGTTCAAAGATTAAGAATTCAGAAGCCAAAACTCAAGGGTTAAAAATATCTGAGAACTTTAGTAATCTCCAGTAGGCAGCTGAAAAGTTGTGCAATAAGAGTACTATAAAACCTCCCAGTATTATCCTAATAAAGACAGATCTTAATTCGATAAAAACTTACTTGTTTTATACTTTGGGTTTATATTTTACTCTTAGGATATGATTGCAAGGATTAATTATCCTCAGGTAGTTTGCTTTTTATCAGATCTCCTCCTGGCTCATCTAGAAGAGTATAGGTAAGAGTTCCCTACCAGAGGAATAAGGAGAAGGAATTAATTCCTTTCCATTCAGAGATACTTTCACCAAAAAGAAGGGAATGCATCAGTTTAATGTTGGACTTTTTACTCAACGTAAATATAAGAGACTCTATGTAAAAATAGTCTTCATACTATTAAGACCCAGATAGGTCAATAATAATAAAATTTATAATCAATGCAGCTTTTGAGAATTTGTGCAGTAAAATTGGGAACCTAGGCGAGCATCCCAGAAGGTTACAGTTAGTGCTGATTACTGAGATTGATTGAAAACAATGGTACCAAATTTTTACATTGGTAATCACTGCAGAGTTAGTTGAATTAAAATTATAAAAATAAAGATATAAGAACTAAGATTTAAAAACTTGGTCTCAGTATGAGTGAAATTAAGAAACTCTGGATTGAGTTTAAGACCATCAAGCAAAACGTGTTAGGATTTAAAGTACAGGCTGATCATGATGCCTTGAAGGAACGGTTGATAAGAGCCAAAGAGAAGGTTGAGAAAGTCAGAATAGACAACTGCCTCTGCAGGAAAGTTTCCTCCTTGATGCGAAATGAAGGGAAAGAATTAAGTATCTGTTATATCTGAAGAATGGACAGATAATAGACAAAGAACATTTACATCAGGGTTAAGAGAACATGGAATGCAACTTAGCGTATTGAGGAATTAAAGAATCACTGAACTGATTACACTTATGTGAATTCAAATGAAACTGATGATTACACCTGAAATTTCAGTCAGAAAGGTGCCTAGAGCGTTAACTGTTATGACAGAAATTACTCTTGAGGTTACACCAATTATTTAAGTTGTTGGGCTGGGATCTGTGCCAATAGAGAGGCAAAAGTATTTAGTGATATGGTAAAATGCCTGCAATTCACCAGGATAATGCATCAGCGTTTTTCCATCTTTTGAGATGACAATGGTCAGGTATGTGGATTTCCAAAAAGTGATAACTGTTATGAATCGCCTCAACACTAATTGTCAAATCTGGTTTTACCCCACTTGAACGGGGACAATTAGGCATACTCTGAAGTAAAAAACTATTCTGGAGTTTGGAAGCCCTACAATAATGGCCAACTGAAAACAAGAGTTTATAAGAATACATTTTCAGAAAGAATAAAAACTCTGGCTGCATTTACCTGTCATCTTTACCAGGGGTTTCAGATCCTGGCTGGGGGAAGTGCTATCAGATTTTGATAGATGTATTGTAATGCAAGTGGATTTTTGTCCCGACCAAAGCTTGTTTCATACTATGGCGTCAGCGCTGGTCCTAAAAACTTCCACCTCACAGATGATAGATCATCTTAAGAAAATGGGAGCAACTTTTGACACAACCAATAAAAACTATGAGGAGATTTTGGCTGAAGATGATCAAACTATGGTGGAACTAGAAGACAAAGTACTGGAGCGTAATGAATTGCCGTTGATCAGCAGAAAGAAGTCATGACAGAGATAACCTGATATATATCTAAGAGAAAGGATAAATCAACTAGTTACATTAGAAAAGTGATGTAATGGGACCATTTGCCAACCCAAGATTGGGAGAAATGATTGAGACTACTTGTGAATGTTTTTCTTAATCAGGAGGAAGGAACTGAACAAAGTTTGGGGAAAAGTCCTTTCAGTCTATATGCTGAACTATTTATTGCCGCAAGAGAATCAGTTCCAAAACATCTGCTGGGAATGAAGTAAATTGGCAGGACCAGCTAAGGTTGCAACTGAGTCTACTGTAGGAAGTCCTAAGGCGCTGATAAGCTCAAAACAAAAAGAAAATAAATCTAGAGTTAGTTAATGAAGTTGATCAATCTCTAATTAGTCAACTATTGAGGGAAACAAGAATTGCAGAGAATAATTATCAAATCTAGTAATATAGATAGAGAAATACTTTATCAAACTAATCTGTGCATTAGGTGAATTAGTTGATCTATTAATGCAATTAATCCAAGCGTTTGAGTTGGTAAAATAATATTGAAAAAAAATTATGAAAAATATCAAATATAATTTAAGTAAAACATGAAAATGATAAAAGATAAAAAACATATAGATAATAATTAGATAAAAGTTGGTAAAAATGGTTAAAAAATATTTTTCTTTATTTTCCTAGCAGAAATGCAAATAGTAGAAGTCCCTCCTACCAAGTGAGAAGGAAGGGTAAGATTATGACGGGAAAGAGTCCAGATGGTCGGTGGGGCCATCTCAGGTTGTAACTTGGTTTTCAAGGAAGAATTATTGAGGCGCTTAAAAAGAATAAGTTACTGGCAGGATCCAGATGCGCTGAAACTAGTTCATCTGGGAATAGTCCCTATGAGCAAATTGTCAGTAGGACAAGCTGTTGGTATTTTTGCCCAACTTTCAAGCTTCCTAGATTACCTGTTGAAACGCTAGGGGATAAGTCCTGGTGACAAGTGAATAGAATATCATTTGACCCTATTTTAAGTTAGTAATGCTCAGGAATCTCGGGTGGTTTGCTAGGCTTGGATTTTTGGAGATCATTCCATGTGTAACCTTAAGATCTTGTTGGACAGAGTTGCTGAAAAAATGGGGCATCTGATAGTTGGTTATGGATTAACTACCAGGTGTAACAATTGAAAAAAGCTGGTTTTATTCACTGATCAATTGGTAATTTTAGTAGAAGTTCTGAGGCGAGTGATGCTGCCTAAAAATATCAAATCAATTAGTTGTTTCACGACATGCCATTATGCGTAAAGAGTCCCATTATATAAGCATGTCGCTGCCAAATACGGTTGGTTTTCTGGGATTGAGCATGAAATGTTAGGGACACGTTTTCTGAATATTTCTATCTTAGGTCTCTAGATGTCCAATGGAGGAATCTTAGCTGATGGAGATGACCATCGCTAGTGAGATATTATAGGGAATTTCAATAGCAATGGTTGCCATTTAATTGCTGAGCGCCAACGGATGATTTGGGCGACAAATTTCCTCTATTCTCCCAAACATTTTACATTAATAAGAAAAAATATTTCATTTTGGGATATAAGATCTATTCCTTTCTATTATCATTGTTGTGGTATATAATAATTGTGGACGCTTTCGTTGTATAAAGAGCAAGGATTGAGGATTCTTGTAATAGAAAGCAGACCTAAGAAATGAACCTATACAGACTCAGCGTGACAAGAAGAAATGCCAAAAACCTCTGAATCTGAGAGTGGATCAAGTTGGATGGAACAAGAAGGAAGTCTTTATAGTTGGCATCAGTATTTCTTAGATAATTACAGGTCTAATGTTGAACTATATCATGTTTATCTATTTAATTAAAGATATTAGTTGCCATACTATTATCAATCAAATGTCAATTACTATCAAGCAACGCAAATCATTCACATAATGAACCGGTGTAACTAACTTTTGAGATCTATCAGTCAAACCAACTTTCTAACATTTAACTCACTAGAGGAGCCAACAGTCCCAAATTATTAATAATTGGTGCTCACTAGAGGGGGTTGTTGAGTAAGATATGCCAGTATAAGATGTCATACAAAGATAAGTTAAGAAAACTTTAGATGAATTTAACAATCTTCAATAAGAACGCCTTAAATTCAGCCAATCATATAGAAATAAGCTTGGAAGAAGAGTCAATAAGATTTAGGAAGGATTAGAAGATTATTGGAGTTTTGAAATACACTCCAAAAGTGGCAGGTAAGTCTCAAAGTTGAATAGTGTGGAGAGGTTCAAATATATTAGGATAGGATTTGGAGCAATCCAACTCCCTTATATATCATATATATATTAGTTCAAATGATTGTTAGTCCTCAATTTAGATAAATCTAATCAGGAAAATAAGATTATATTAAATGTCCAGACTTTAGATCCTTTACAGATGGTCTAGACTTGTAGCATAACATCTAGTCTTAACGGACATGGTTTAGACACTTCAGGGTTCACAAAGGCCCATCCATGGCTCTCAAATATTATATATTAAATATATATATATATATAAGATTATAGGTTGTCAGCAATCTGATGTCTTTATTGGAATATTTGGGAGGTCTTTTATTGGTTCAAAATAATTTTTATACACAAAAGTTAATATTCTGATATCTAATAATTGAGATATAAAATCGGTCATAATACTAGATAAATGAATTATATCAAGGTTGCTACAAAGCACTTTGTAAATTCAGAAAAAAATGATTTCATTCCAAATCGAATAGAATATCATGCCATGAAGTTCTAGACCCTTTGGTGAACTTTTTTGAGCCTATTAGGGCTTTAGCCTAATACCTTAAGACTTGTCTTAAGAAAAGAGTTGAGGTTTACCCCAGGATAAGGCTTAACCTTAAAGAGGTAAAATCTTGACAAAGATATCCAATTTTGGCAATGAACTGCTAGGAAAAGTAACATCATTATATGAAGAAATAAGAAGATTTAGTTTTAGAAGTTATGTTCTTGTAACGTGAATTTAAAGCGGATTACATTTGATTACAATCACTCATCTCAGATGTGGAGTATATAGTGAAGCAAAATATAAAGAACTGAAGACTCAGAGATGTGAATGTGAACCCTATGCGGTGTCTGACATCAAATTAAGGACACCAAAGTCTCCAGTTGGGAAGTTGTTAATTGCTAGAAATATGCCAACAGCATTTGCTGCCATTTTGGAGATGACCCCCCTAGATCACTCCTCAAGTCAGTCAGGTAGCTGAGCTGAGAGTGGCTAAAGAAACTTCAAAGAACCCAAAGTAACGCAAAATGTATCCTCATTTCATCAGAATAATTCTCCTGCGTTCTTTCAATTGTTTGATATGGTTATGTTTGGGTATGGCAATTATCAAAAGCTTTGACGGTAATGAACTGTTTGGATACTGACTGTCAAAGCTTGGTGTTACCTCATCTAGTGAGGGACAGCTGGTTGTATTCAGAGGCCAAGGCTACCATAATAAAGGAGTTCAAAAGTCCCACACCTATGTTTAAATTTAAACAAGAATTTATGGGGGATCAATTCCAGAAAGACGAGACTTTGGAAAATTTTGTTGACCAATTCTACCAAGAATCACATATTTTTGGTTGGAGCAAAAGTATTGGACTAATGGGATGCACGGATCACATTATAAGTGGCCCTTTGTCTTTATCATGATTTAAATTTAATGATGTCCTTATGCTTTAAGCCTCAAGGGGCACTTAATGCAGCCAACTAATGTAGGATGAAGGCCTGGGGTACTGCCTCTATGACACTAGGACTGCGCAATTTAAGCACCACTTAAAAATGTGAGCATGACCACATTTAGTACTAGCCTACACTACCCCTAAACTGACATATGATCACCTTGTATAAGTACTAGGCAACTCGTCTGAACCAGCTAGGACAGGTAATATGCCTCTCATCCCCCTTCTGGGGGACAAGACCTGATAACCCCCAGGTTTAAGGCCCCTGAAACGGGAGAAGCTGAAGCCCTTTCCTTTGTCACCTGCTCCTTTAGTGAAGTTATGCTCTCCGACCCCTTTTTGTCCAGGAAGCCTTAGAGTCCTTTTGGATCAAAAGCAACTTTCTTGCATAATCACTTTCGCCACTAGCCAGTTCATGCCAACCATACTGGCAGCTAACTAATCTTAAGGCTAACTTGGCAAACTGCAGCATTTATTTTAGGCAGGTGCACTGAAGTTCAGCCAATCAGGACTTCCCCTTTCTTGTTCTGGGGCCTGCACCCATGCAACCTCAGCTCATGGGAAGGACGTTTAACAGGCATCTTGCCCTAAACTTCCCCCTCCTGTGGTATTCTCCCCTTAAGGAATGGTAGACACCCGCAAGAACATCTCAGCACAATTATCACTATCATCCCACACTTCTTTCAGGCCACTACATGACCTGACCAACGTTCCTAGTGGGTTCTAGTGCTAACTACTCGCCCATGTTTCCACAGTCTTTCCCCGGTTGCACCACGTGGAGGCCCCAGCTAACCCCAAATAGCTCACTTTGAATGATGTTTTCTGTATTAGCAGCTGAACTCACCACTCTCACAAATGATGGATCATTTAAAGATACTAGGAGCCATGTTTGAGGCCACTAATCAAAGTTTCAAGCCAAATACAGTTCGAAATTCAATTACTATGAAGGTGACTGAAAATGCTAAAGAGTCAAAAAATAAACATTGCCAGGATGTTAATCCCAAGGAGTTTAAGCGGACAGAGAAGAGTAGTAAACGCTGTCATCAGTATGGAGGGAAAGGCCACTTCGCTGCTCAATGCTTTAGTAAGAAGCTTAATGAGAAAATCAACGTGGTACCGGAAAAATAGGCCAAACCCACACTGGAGTTAGGAAAAGGGCCGCGGCCTAGATGGGGAACAGTCTAGAGCTGTGGTAAAACTGTCTTACTGAAATCTTGAATGAAAAAAATTGAAATTGGTAATTTGTTTATCAACAATGACGCACAGAACCAGCTTTACCAAGTGGTCAATTTAGATGTCAATGCGGTAACCAGAGCTGGAGTGAAGGTTATTGACCACAAAATAATCAAGAGACCGCTTGCTTATATGCGTGACAACTACAGACAAGATTTTATCTGCTGAGAAACCATATGATCTGGCTGAGGCCAAAGTTTTGAGGCGAATCTGTCTATCACCCTAAGCGTGATTAAGGAATACTTTCCTGATCTGTCCGTGAAAAGAAATCACACCTCAATTTTGTGAATAATGCCGCTATACACTTAGCAAATACAATTTTGCAAAACTCAGAGTATATATTGCTATACTAATCAAGTGCGGATATGGGCAATAGTTAACAGTGGAGCGCCTATTAATATTGTTTTGACCAAGAGGTGAAGAAGAAGAGAATCTCACCTGATTTGGAATTCAAGAGAGGAATATGGGACTAGCAGGCCGAATACAACCATTTCCTGTGAAGTGTATAGCGCTATATCACTCAAATTTGGATTTTTGGTGGTATCCGCCACAGCAATAGCTTTGGCCAAACAAAACTACAATAAATTAAATGTACCTTATTTCTAAGAAAACAAAGATCAAAATATAATTTAGATCGTATTACGTTGACCATATAGGGTCAGACACTAGCTCTAGTGTATCAGAGAGATGAGGAAATTCCACTGACCAGGAGAAAAAATATCATCAATCTGATCGACAATGATGGCATTAACCTGACTTGCTACCAATTTGTTAGCCAAAAGTGAAGTGAAATGCTGACAGAAATCATTGGGAAATTGGTTAATTCCGCTAATAATCAATTCTATGAGGACCATACTATTGGGATTGCGATCATAGTTAATATAAGATTAACGTTTGAGATACCTGAGATGTTGTATGGAGAGGTCAGAAGCCCTTGGAAGAATTCCATAGTAGAGCAATGGGTGGTGGCTCCTTAAATAGTTAAGCCGTGCCATGAAGGATTCAAGTTCTCCTGGCAATTTTGAGTGGAAATCCAATGAAGGTCGAGAATAATCAGATCATTGCATTTTTTCATCTTATTCTGATGAAAGTATTATGGTAATTACATTATTTAAGACCCATGATGAGGTGGAATTACCAGCAAGGGTTGCTTAGAGTATCAATCTATTAGTCAATTGAGTTCAACTTACTGATCTGATGGAAAGACAGTAGGAGGAAGTGCTCAAATTATTAAAAGTATTTGGAAATCTATGCTCAGGAAAATAACAATTTGGGAAAGTGCGAGGAATTCATCTATAAAGTTGGCACCAAGGAAAATTTACTGATAAGAATGAGACCAATCTGATGGTCAAAGGCCGCTGAAGCAGTAGTGGAGAGGAAATCAACAAACTAGTGAAGCACGGGTATCTAGTTCCATTGTCAAGTCCCTGGGCGAGCCCTATCCTGATTTTGAAGAAGAAGGATGGTTATAACTGGGTGGTAATAGATCATCAGAAGCTGAACAAGATAACAAAGAAGGATATGTATCCACTACAAAAAATCAACGATGCATAAATAGATTGGGAGAAGCAAAGTATTTCTCAGCAATGGATATAACTTTGTATATTGACAAATAAATTCCTAAATGAATATCAAAAGAAATGAGTGATAATCACTGCGCAGGGGCTAAACCAGCCAATTCAGATTCCCCAAGGTCTTTGCAATCCGCCTAACGTTCTAGAGGGCTATGGACGCCATATTGAATAACTTTAAGCTGTCATACGTACCAGTGTACTTGGCCAATATTAATGTGTTCAGTGGGGCCTTTGCTGACCAATTACACCACTTGGAAGAATTCTTCTAGAGACTGTCCGCGGCTAACCTGAAAAATAAGCTGACGAAGTGCCAATTTTTCAAGAAAGAGTTGGAATATATGGGTTTATCATCTACTCTAGTGGACTGAAGCCTCAAACCTAGTAGATTGAGGCCATATAGTGTATGGCCATCCAAATAAATGTCTGAGATATCCAAGTGTTTCTTAGAATTGTCAGATACTACAAAAGATTTATATGAGATTTTGAAAGAATTGCTGAGCTCCTCTTTCATTTGTTGAAGGATTAAATAAAGGTTATATTTGGAATGAAGAGACCCAGAGTTCTTTTAATGAATTAAGCCAGTATCTGTAAGAATCTCTAATAATAAAATAACCAAATTTCGATCCACCTTTTATAATACAGACCAATACTTTGTTAACAGTGATTTAGGCCATCCTGAGCCAAGTAGATGAACTTGGGGACAAACACCCAGTAGCATATGTAAGCTGGAAGTTATCAGCAACAGAATGGAATTATACAAATACTAAGCGTAAATGCCTTGCTGTGATTTACTCCTGTAAGCAGTTTCAAGGGTATATTTACAGTAGCAATTTAAGGTGAATGACCACTCCTTTATGTGTTGGCTGCATAACCTAAGAGAATTGCAAGAGGACGTCTGGCCTGATGGCCATTAAGCTTCAGCCTTATTACTTTGAAATAGTACTCCAAGAAGAAACTTCTCATCAAAATGCAGATGTCTTATCAAGGTTATCAATTGTCCAATTGGTATACCAAGAGGCTGATGAGCTGTTTCATAGGATGGTCGATATAGAAATTGGGAATGAGCCCTGAGAAATTCAAGGTAACTTTGAAAAGAATTGGAAAATACCCAAACCAAGTATAGACTAGTGTTTAAAATGATTGGCGGAAAACAACAAGTATACCAAGACCATCAGAAATAGAGGCAATTGTTCAAGCCACGCATAAGGCTGTCAGGCGTGGAGGCCTGAGGAAGATGACCTACCACATTTGCCAGTACTATTACTGGGAGTATATCCACTATGATATGGCCGATTATCTGGCTTGCTGTGTAGAGTTCCAGTTGCACAAACTCCACCAGTACAAAACCAGTTATTTACTAGTTGGCTGGTTCTGCCTGGCATACAGTGTCCATTAATGTGATGGGACCACTGACTATGAGCAAAGGGTGAGTCAAAGATAAAAGTTGCAATTGACCATCTGACCATATGGGTTGAGATGAAGGCCCTGGCGAAATTGGACGCTACAAGTACCACACAATTCAATCTGGATAATGTTATATACCGCCATGGGTATCTGCAAGTCTTGTTAAGCAACAATATAATAACTTTCACATCCCATGTGATCTTGAGGTTAAATGGGATAATGGGGATCCAAGGAGTCATGTCAGTACCTTACTAGCATGAGATGAGCAGACTGCTAGAACGAGTAAATGTAATGCTGGCTGTGACTCTGAAGAATATGGTCACTAGGAGAACTTCTTTTTGGGGAACATACCTCGTTTAGTGATATTTGCATATTACATCAGTCACCATACAAAAATGGGAAAAACGCCATTTGAGCTGTTGTACTTAAGAAAGCCCGTGTTACTACTGATTTCATATTTGGTGGTCAATCCAAAATTGGGGATTAGTTTCAAGCAGTCTTACTCGAATGTCAACTATCTTGATTGAGACGAAATTGCAAGCATTTAACAAACTTTGGAAAAGAAAATCAATACAAAAATGTGGACGATAAGAACTAACTGGCATTATTCAGGTATCATGTAGTTGATAAATTAGCCTATTGTGACACACATGGCTTTGGAAGAAGAAACAAGTTAAATGCACTATAGTTGGGTCCATTTAAGATTATTGTCATGGTGGCAACAGACGCTTATTCCATCAGTAATCTCTTGGATGGAAGGATTGTGAATCAAGTCTAAGCTAAATATCTAAAGCACTGGATCCAAGAAAAAAATAAGATTGTCTCCAAAGAGCTACTGAATTATTGAGATGGTTATGTCCTGACATTTTTTTGTTAAGTCTTAAATAAGGACCGCTGAAAAAATAAATAGTTAATTCTTAAAAATAAGACCTCTAACTATGAAAACTGGCAAGTCAGAGCATACCTAGAAGCCAGTTTGGGGGAATATATATAAAAATGAACCAATGAAATGAGTGAAGGTCATGTCCCATATAAAAAAAGAAAAGTTAAAACTTAATAAGAAATAAGGAAAAGTACAAGCGAAAAAATATAATCTCACTCTTGATTTTCCAACTTATTGCCAAATTGTAGTAGAAATCTAGTAAAAATGGCTCACCTTGTCATTGCCCTATTCACGTTACCTATGTCAATGTAATTGATGCCAGAGGCCCCACAAGGTGCAGTGGTGCGCTACTTTCTAATGTATTTTAGACATTGCCAAAACAGCCTCAAGCTGGCTCAACTAGCCCTTCAAACTCTTCAGGATGCTATGTCCTGCCTAAAGACTTAGATTACATCTCACCCAAACCTAGGCGGTGCCACGTAGCCCCTTATGCTCCCCCAGAGCAACATGAAATTTGGCCTTCAGGTTGAATATGGTAAGCTTTTCCCCTACTCAGACAAAGTTATTATTGAATTAGTATAGAAAGTTATGTAGTGTAGGAATTCAGCTTATTTTTGTTCATTGTGCTTAAGCTGCTGGATCCCATAAAGGTTTTTACAAAATTAAAAGATAAGCACTACTAAAAAACTTTGGTTTTTTGATTTTTATTAGCAGCGCGGGGAAAGAAAGGTAAATGATCCCGCTAAATACCTAACTGATCAGTATTTGAACTTTATTGTAGGTCGAGGTGAATTTAATAATAGGTTTGGAATAGCTTAGGATAAAAAAATCTAGGAAATATGGGAAAGCATCCTATTGAAGCTCGGAGTACTTGCTTTACTTTGGTTGAACAATGGATGGAGAATTAACAATTGGCATTACATACCTGTGAGGCAACGATTTAATTAGTTTTAGCCAATCTCCATCAGAGTAGTTATTTTATCTTATGGGACCCCTGCCACACCAATAAAAGGGGGTGGTCCCGCGTAGGTGCTTAAAGGGACCTGGTTGTTACTGGGGGAGTGCAATCCAATGGATGCCCCAAGGTCCACCGCATGGTTGAAGTAATCTGATTGTTTAATTTTTGGTTTATTGCCTCTATAGCATTTGAAATCATGTTCCTCATATTGCGGGGTTAAACCAATAATTGGACAGGGTCTTTTGGCCAATATCATCATTAGTATCACTTAAAATGTTCTTACTAGTATTGACAACTTGAAAATGGCCAAATTTTACCCTCTTTAGCTGATTTTGACCCAACACATTCTTATTTTTCAGCTGGGAGGGCAAATGTCCAACATGCAGCCTGCAGGCTTCATCAACTTCTGCCCCTTCAAGAAGGTATTTTGATCCCAGCTTCTCAAGTGAAGCTGATGCTGCAATAGCAGATACTATCCCCCTGGTGTTCTAAAGCACCCCCTCCCAACTAATCATACCTGTTGCCCACTGAACCACTCTTATGTTTCAGTTCATGGGTTTCCTTACCCATATACCACCTGAAATTTTACATAATGAGATCATTGCTGGATTATTGAATTACAGTTTAAATCCTATACTGCAATCTTTGGTTCCCAATGGAGCCACCTGCCTCACAGGCCCCCGCGCCTTTGCGACTATTCATCCAGAATCAACAGAATCGCCCTCTCAAACAACTCATACCATTATTCCCTCTGCCCCTGAACATTAATATGGGCTTGAGTGGATGTAGAGCGCTCCATCTTCCCTACCTGTTTTGAACTGGACCATTCAAAATGGCGCTGTCCCTCAATCACCCATGCCGTGGAATAAATACCTGACTTTTGCACAATGATCCCATAGTTGATCAATTACATTTTTTGAATCTGGTAATAATTCTCCCTCACCTCAAGGTGGTAGCTACAGCAATTACTGAATCAACCAAAAAAAAGCCTCAACAAACTTTTCTTCTAAACCCATAATCAGGAGTCAGAATGGACTGCAGTAAATTCTAAAGCATCTTCCCAGCCACCCTCCAAAGATCACCCATATGCAAATAACCCAATCAAATTCAATCAAAAATACATGGGATTAATTTGTTGAGGTTGATAAATTAGGCGAGCTTATTCCTAAAGCCAAATGTCTGGGCATCTTCCAATCAAAATAACCCTCAATATTGAATACATGGTCCAATCTTCAAAGCGCCGTTATATGCCTTTCCCTGATACTGCCCAATTCAAAAGTGACCATCAACTAGCTGAAGAAGCAGTTGCCACCCTAGAATGTTGCCCAACCTATAAAGCCATTTCAAAATCAGTCTCAGTACTGGCTGCGGGCTGCCACCTCCTATCATCCTAGTACCATGCTCCAAAAACCTAAAAAAGAACATCTCTGCTACTATCACGTGGCGCATACAGCGGTTCAAAAAGTTGCAGCATTCGCAAAGGTCAGCCCAAAGACCTGCATTACCTGCAAAAACCTTGCAACCATCGTCACCCTACTTAAAGTACGCAATTAGGCTGAGAAAGCCCTTACAACTTATATTACCATTCTCTTCATTGCACATATTGAGTTGCAAGCACCTCTCTGTTATCATGACCTAAAGTCATTGATGCGTCCAAAGCAATGCTCTAAGATTCGTGATTCTACATGTCCTCACCAGATGAGGAAAAGAGCCTCCCAATTCCCCTTCGCCCTCCACCATGAGTGTGTAGTGGTTTCTGATTCTGACTTGGTTGGTGTGATTTGCTTTGATTTTGTTTCAGTGTGAATAAATTCATCTGAGTCATTTTGACTCGTTGGAATCTGCGAGCTTGGATGTTTGCTCGCTTCTGCTTCCTGATTTCAGCTGCACAGATTCTTGACCACTTGCGTTAATTGATTGTAGATAGATAAATTGAAGTAGTAATTTTATTAAGACTATTACTAAAGTCGATTGCCCAAAAGTCAAATTGAGTAAATGGGAAAACGTTATTCAGGTGCTTCTTTGTCTAGAAAATATGTTTTATCTGGTAAGTAACAGTTCCCTAATCTCTTCACGCAATCCAAGTGTAGAATTAATAAAACACTAAGATTATCCAATCCTTGCACTCTTATCCCAAATTTATTGCTATACAATCAATGTATAAACAACTAAGGTATTATCAAGTTTGAATCTAACTTTGTTAGGGAATATTTGGGGGTTATGATAAAATTAACGCACAACCTTTCAGCTGTCCGCTGTGACTTATTTGATCTACTATATTGGATTGACCCTCATGTTTTAGGCACCAAAACTCTTTGTTTATCCTTACCTTGATTTTCTTAGATAACATAATCATCATGGTTTGGGAAAATTTATTGGTGGCAGGAACTCAATACTGATTGATTTGTTATGCTGGCCAATGATCTTTCTACTGTTTGTCACAACATTAAAACCCCTAGGTAGTTTCTGAGAGCTCCCCATCCATTCAGTTCTGAACAATTTCCCATAATAAATCAAAGATTGGGATTTGTTCCCTCATTGATAATGCTTAATATAGTTGGGATGATCCTCAACAATAATATCTTTAGTTGGTGACCATTGTTGAGATATTCAATTGTCACAGTGCAATAGTTTGTCTATCAGGTGTTGTTCACTCATTGAATTTTTGCTCAATATTGTCGCAATTCTGATATGACTGGATTATAAGCCCAAAACTTATTATTGTAGAATGGATGAAATCCGCTGAGTTGTTTTGAGTATGATTAGTATGAGCATGCTTTAAAAATGAGACAATATTGGGTTGCTGGTAAATTGGTAAAATTGGGTGATTGTGAATTAACAAATGAAGAATTGGCGGAACCAATGAGATACAGCAAAGTGAATTACTAAGCTATGAAAGTGATACAATCTGAAGTTGCTATGATACAAGCGAGATGAGATGATCAAGGAAGGTTAGGTAGTTTTTAGTTTTAGAGTGGGTGACACAGTGATAATCAGATGTGTTTTAGTAATAAATAAAGAAGTATAGTGGGGGCAAGTGCTCCATATTATTAATAAAAGTTTATTTCTGTTGTTACAAGGGCAACGATCCTCATATTGTTGGTCCTATTGCTCAGTGGGTCAAACCCTGTGCAATTATGTTTACGGCTTATCTCAACAGAAACGCCAATTTTATAACAGTGGTGCTCACTACAGGGAGCCCATTGACCAATAACAATACAATGGAAACTCAGCTGCCGGCTATGTTGCGTCCAGGTTGTTTTAATAAGAAATCTGCACAAAATGCTGGACCTGTTGTATACAAGGAGTTGAGACTCGCATTAGATAATGTGCTCAAAAGGCAAGATGAGTTGCTTCAGAAGGTTTACAGTGATAAGATGCCACCATATGATCACAAAGGAAAAATTCATAGGTTTTTTTACTGATTTGAGTTTTTGAGCTGAAGGTACTTCAAATTGATGGAGGGCGAAACTATTGCTCTCCTCTTTGGATGTTGGGAGTGCTGATCAAGTCATTTGTTACCTCTCATCTAGTTCCATTTCATACCATGAATTTTAGGGTGACAGTGTTGCTGTTGTTTGGCAGAACTGCAAAAATGTCGCAGCAAAAATTGAGTTTTTAACCATTGAATTTCAACCTAATGAGACCCTCACTGCATTTTCTGATTGATTATCAGCCAAAGCCCATGTGCTAATTGGGTAGGATATTTAACTGAATGTTACATATTCATAGCGTTGACCACTGCTGTGAAACCATATTGTGAGCTTTTTAATGCCTTTCTCTATATTTAGAGGTTGACGTACCCTTGCTTAAATTTGTCTAAATTCTACGCCATCTATCCACTACCTTCCCTCCACCCAATATAGAGTGGAAACCTAGAGCCTCCGCTGCTGGATTTACTTATTCAAAGGAATTATCTCTCCCTGTTCAGCGTCCATTTGGCATCCCCTGGCCTTATCATCTATACACGCCTCACTTCCAATCCATTTGCCAACAGCAGCTCACCTATTGGGAGGAGCCAGGTTACACTGTTTGATTCCAGCCCAACCTTTGGGGTGGCTCCTTTTACAATAAACAAGGTTGTAGGTCTTATGGGATTAATTGCTTTTCATGTGGTAGCTCTGGGAACCTGGCTAGAAGTTGTCATAAATGTTGGGCCCAGTATTTACTGCAGGAGCAGTACCACCAGGGAAAACTCAGAGCGGAGTAGAGACGGGACTCTCTACCTCCGCTATTCTGACCCAAAATGTCCCACTGGAACCTATTCCTGTACCTTCAGTGGAGATTCATCATTATGATGATGCCTTCTCATATCAACAACCGGTTGTAGGGCTGAATGTGCTGACACAAACGCAATTCACAGACATGGCGGAAGCAAACTCTCAGGAAGGCCAAAGCCTTATGCTTGTCAAATTTTTGATCACCTTTCTACTGATGAACCAGATCCATTTGCTGATGCGCTTATCTTGACAGGGGTAAGCGTGGCCCTCCCTGTGGACGCTATTGTTAAAGAATACCATAAAGAGGGGAAAAGTATTATAGGCTTCCTTGGAAAAAGAGATCAGTTAAATGTCCATGTTATAAAGCAATTAGATGCATCTTACTATGAGTGTACTTACTGTGATACTGTCATAGCAAAAACTCAAGTTTGTGCAATAATCAATAAAGGTGCCCCAATCAACATAGTGTCCCAAAGTTGATGGCAAGGCTAGCATTAAAGCCTGACGTGGAACATCATATGGTGTATGGGACTGCAGGCGCGGAAAGCACATTCCTTGAAGGAGGTACAGCGCACTACCCTTGCAGTTTGGATCAATTGTCATTGTAGCCCCAGCTATAGTGTTACCAAACAATAACCACGACCTGTTTATCAGAACCACTTTTATGCACCACTTTGGGGCTGTTGTCAATATGACAGCGGAGACATTTGAAATTATGGGGCAGCGGATCCTGATCTACTTCACTTCCAGCGGAATGCCAAAGGATTCAGTACACATGAGTCACATTAACCTTGCTTACAGTGATGAAGTGGTTGCAGTTGCTATCATCGATAAAAGAGTAAGACTTGAGCCCTTCCTTACCAAATTCATGAATATCAAGGGCTACTGCTTAGAGCCGCTGGCCCTATATCTATTCCCTCTGGACACCAAGAAATCGTAAGCACTTAGTTAGAGGTGGAAGTGCCTGCTGGGTTATATGGGGAGGTCATTGGGCCCTATCAACAATCATGGCTCAAGCCCCACGTGGCCCCTGGCATTAAACTCTCAGGGCATGGGGAGATCAAGGTCTTAGTAGCAAATCTACTGGATAAACCAATGAAAATCCGCAAAAAACAAATAGTTGCATTCCTCCATTTCATTACATTCGAGGAGGTCAATGGGATTCATAATTTTGGTTCACTGGATGAATTCAGTCTTCCCGTCAAAACACAGCCCAGCATAATGGCAGTGGTACCGCGTGAAAAGTTAATGAGGTTATCAGATGATCAGAAGGATAAAAAGTGGAAGCCTTATTTCAAATTTACAAAGAGATCTTTGCTGTCAATGATCATGATTTGGGTGCACCCAAGGAGTGATCCATCGAGTGGACACTGAGGATCATCCTCCCATCAGATCTCAGCCAATACGCTGATCTAGAGCCGCGAAAAAAGTTATCACAGCAAAAATCGATAAACTGTTGGAGCAAGGAATTCTCAAACCATTGGAGAGCTCATGGGCTTCCCCTGTCATAATTGTCAAAAAGAAGGATGGTACTAACTGGGTAGTAATCAACTACCGCAAGCTCACCACCATTAAAAAAAGGACTCATATCCCTTGCCAGGGATTGATTGATGATGCTTTGGAACAATTAGGGAGCTCGTTACTTCTCCACAATGGATTTAATATCTGGCTACAGGAAGATCGAGTTACCTGTGGCAGAACAAGAAAAATATGCCATTATCACGTCAAAAGGGCTTTTTCAACTGACACGTATGCCACAAGGGCTGTGTAATGCCCCAGCTACTTTTCAAAGGGAAATGGACACTATCCTTAGCAACTTGAAGCTGTCATTCATTCTTGTATACCTTAAAAACATCAACGTTTTCTCCCACACATTTTCTGAGCACCTTAGCCATTTGGAAGAGGTATTCCACCGGTTGGCTGAGGCCAACATCAAAATCAAGCCCTAGAAATGACATTTTTTCAAGGATCAGCTAGAGTACCTCGGGTTTGTAGTTGATGCAACAGGGCTGAGGCCCCAACCAGCAAAGGTGGAGGCCATTCGCAAGATGACTAAACCAAGCAGTAAAAGAGATATACAAGCTTTTCTAGGGATAGTTGGCTACTATCGTCGCTTCATACCTAATTTAAGCTGTATTGGAGGTCCGTTGTTTGATTTATTAAAAAAGGATGCCACTTTTGAATGGACGGAACACTGTCAACGCTCCTTTGATACTCTTTGAACAGCGTTGATTAAGGCACTAGTGCTACATTACCCAAATTTTGAAAAGGAAATTATTGTAAGGATGGATGCTTCTCTTTCCGCTGTGGGGGCAGTTCTGTCTCAAAAAGATGATGAGGGGGAGAAGCACCCAGTGGCGTATTGCAGTTGAAGTCTGAATAGCCATGAATGAAATTATACTGTGACTGAGCGAGAGTGCTTAGCAGTGATTTATGCTTACAAGCAATTTCGAGTATATTTACATGGTGTAAAATTTAAATTTGTAATAGATCACGCCATGTTACGCTGGCTGCAGAACCTTAAGGAGCCTGAGGGTCGGCTAGCATGATGGGCCCTTAAACTACAGGCTTGCAATTTCAAGATCCTTCAACAACCAGGAGCAAAGCACCAAGGTGCTGACTGCTTGTCAAGGCTACCCACTATTGCTGTTACGGCAGATCTGAGCGATATCATGTATGACAAAACGCTTAGTGGAAAATATGATGGTGAGCCGCCTCAAGTCATCAAGGTGTTGAATGAAATGCAAGCCAATACTTTCCAGCAGAATGGAGAGTTGTACAAGCGGATTGGTGATTCCACGGTGAATTTTCTACAACCCTCCACGTGGCCTAACATTATCACGAGTGCACATAGGGCAGTTGGGCATGATGGTGTGCACAAGACATTTTAATTATTGCGACCTCGGTATTACTGGGAAAGCATGAACTTTGATGTGCTTATTACTATCTCCTCCTGTCACCAAAGCCAAGTGGAAAAGCTGTTTCACCGGAAGATCTCATATCAGTTAGTAAAGCTGCACTTCACTTGGCATACAAATTCCATTGATTTCATCAGCCTTCTGCCAACGGGAGCTAACCAATCCAAGTACATCATGGTGGTGATTGACCACTTGACCAGGTGGTTTGAGGCAAGGGCTATTCTGGATCTGGGCGCAATTACTGTGGCTAAGTTTATAATGGAATGCATCATTCAGCATCACGGCTGCCCACAGTTTATCCTTACCAACAATGGCACTGATTTTACTTCTCACATACTTCCCAAACTCAACGAAATGATGGCCATCCGCGGGGTCCTAGAAACTCCATATCACCCCAAGTCCAACGGAATGGTGGAACAGGTCTTTAGGGCCCTGGTGAACATTCTCAGAAAGTTGGTTACTGATAGGCCCTCTGATTGGAGTACCCTCCTTTCCACCGCGGTAATTGCCTACAACTTTAGATACCATTCTGCCACAGGAAAAAACACATTCCAATTGCTTTATGGACAGCACCCTGCTTTGCCTGCGCTCCTATATGCTTGTGTAGAAGACACTGGCAGAATGGATCAGCAATGCTATTTGACCACCCTAACAAATATGCCGATTAAATTACAAACTGAAGTGTATTTGTTAAGTTTAGCCAAGAAAATCAAAATCCAGGCTCCTTATCAGGTATGACGGAGTGGCCTAGCACAGTTCAAAGATGGAATCATGGTTCTATTCCACAATAAACATAGGTTCGCTCAGAAACACAAGTTGGCCAGTATCTGGATTGGGCCATTTGAGGTTATTGAGAAGACCAGTATAGATGCATGTACTATCAAAGACCCTGCTAGCTTTGGATCATCAATCAAGTGCATGCAAAGTTTCTATGGACATATAAGCAATAGGAGCCTTATCATCCAGTCAAGGAGGGGGTAATGTCGCGATTCCAATATGACTGAATAATAAGCTCTAAGTCAATATGGTAGAATGGATGAAATCCGCTGAGTTTTTTTGAGCATGATTAATTTGAGAGTGCTTCAAAATGAGACGATATTGGGTTGCTGGGAAATCGGCCAAATTGAGGATTTTGAATTAACAAATGAAGAATTTTCAGGAACCAATGAGATACGTTAAAGTGAATTACTAAGCCATGAAAGTGTTGCTATCCAAACTTGCTATGATACAAGCGGGATGAGATGATTGAGAAAGGTTAGGTTGTTAATAATTTTATAGTGGGCGACACAGAAAGACTCAGCTGTGTTTATTATAATAAATAAAGAAGTATAGTGGGTAAAGTGCTCCATATTAAGAATAAAAGTATATTTCTGTTGTTACAAGTGCGACAATCCTCATATTGTTGGTCCTATTGTTAAGTGGGTCAAACCCTGTGCAATTTTGTTTACAACGTATCTCAACAGAAACGCCAATTTATAACAAATATCATTGGGGATGATTCCCAACGAATTTAACTAACCTTCAAGTTGGTAACCATAGATGAGATATCTGATTGTAACCACAATTGTCAAATTGTTTAATCAGTCAATAGGTTGAATAATTTGGTCAACTAAATTACAACATGTCTTTATCTTATTTTATTCTACAAAAGTTTTAGCTCTTTCAAACATTGGTAATGTCTGTCCCTTAGTCAGCATACCTCAAATAAATTAAAAAATATAATATTACGCATTAAAAGTCATATATAACTTTATAACTTTTTATTGTTTATACTCAGCTCTGGGATTTTTCCTATGTCACCCCTTGGGGAGGAAGGGTAAATAACTGTAGAAGTAAATATATCATTAAAATTTATTTTGGGATAAACGCTAGCATGGGGTAGATCTACATAAAGTCAAGTTTGTTGATTGTAGGCTGAATCTTGAGAGAATCTGACAAGGGAAGAGAAATTGAGATGTCAGTACTTGCCAATAATAATACCATAGAATGGGGAGGGAAGGAACAGAACAAAAAAAAGAGTCAGTCAGCAAATAACCCCAAATAATCTTGATATAGTACTAAAGCCAGAAGATTGGTATTGAGCGCTTGTTTATGGGCTTCATCAAGAACTTTGTACATGTGATCTGGCATTGTGTAAGGGATACTTTGCGGAGGTTGCCAAATCATGCCACAATCAGTGATATATTAGGGAAGGTATCAAATAGAAGCACCAGATATTAGGTAGTCATGTAAGGAGAAGATGACATACTGAAGATGATGACTAAAAGCTTCTTGGAGGTGAAAACATAATGAATGATGGAACTCAGGGGAGGCTTAGCTTTATTGCCTAACTTTGAAAAACTTGGATGGCAAAACAAAGGGCATAGGCAGCAAAGTCTTGATTAAGGATGCATGTAAGATTGAAGGGTTTCAGATCTATGAAAAAAATATCATTTACTCAGTTCCTCAATAATGCATAGGGGAGCTCGAAATGTTTTTGATTTTCAATAGCCAGTTTAGGTGAAAGAACAGCTGGTTTAAAAGATAGCCAAGTCAAAAAAAGAACTCAGGAAGCTAATCAGATCAGGCACAAAATGATTGATTAATATTGGGTGACATTGCTTCTGGAGGCTCAATGATAATAGTCAGAGTATTTGTAAAAGGAGCTAAATCTAGGATAGTATCAAAGCCCAATAAGGGAACTGATGAGAGAGGGAGAATCAGCTGAGTTTCATTTAAGACGGCTGCTACTCTGGTTTCATTGGGGTTGGATACCGTTTTAATAGTTCAGCAACTGGATGCCTATCTATGTGTGACTGAAAGTATAAGTCTTAGAGGGACCATAGAAGAGATTTCTTAGTGCAAAATGACTCATCAATTGGAGGAGCTGGGCATCTTCTTAAAGAAAGATTTTCAAGCTTTTTATAATACCAATAGTTTGAATTCAACATATGAGTTGGATGATAGAGAGGAATAAACTTTTATTTTGGTCAACATTCTTAACATTGGTATTAAATAAGCTCTAATTTTGAGTAATTATTATAGGTATTAAAGAAATAAGCTCTAAAAAAGAAAAAAATAAGAATGATTTGGGCAAAAAAATATTAAGAGAAAATAGCAAAAGCGAATATAATTGATCATTCTTAATTTTTTTATGAGATAGATTCAATGATAATGACCTCCTGTTAAGGATGAGGAGGGAGATCAGAAAATCAAGTATGCCGGACCAAGATCCTGAATATGACAACAGTTCATACACTCTGTCTCTGGGAAAACCGGCTTTCTTAACTAGAATTACCATAAGTAAATTGATTAGACTGGAAAAACAGTGGATCATGAGGACCACGCTCTGAGGAGGCAGTAGCAAGGAAGAAAAGGAAGAGAACAGCATGCCAAAGGATGACCTTAGAAGTGTATTGTTCAGATAAGCTGTGATCTTCTGGAAACCAAGAAATATTTGACCGATCTGAGGCGGCATTCTCCTGTCTAATTCTATTCTTGCTGTAAATCTAAGCAAGAGGGGGATGTGTTAGGAGTTTTGCCCGCCTTTCCAACTTTATAGATTACTTTTGAATCTCCAGGGGATAAGGCATACTGATGAGTGAATTAGATATCAGTTGACCCTGATTTTAGATTAATAATGTTGGTAATTTTTGGTAAATCATTAGTCTTGGATTCATTATGATCAATCTGGGTGAATGCTTAAGGTATTGTTGGTTAGAGTTTCTGCCAAAATAGTCATCTGATAGTTGATAATGATTAGCTATCAGGTGTACCAATTTAGATTGGTTGGGTTTCATCATCAAAAAATTGGAAATTTAAGTAGCATATGTGAGTTAAGCGATGCTGCCTGAAACTAGAAAATCATTTAGTTGGTTCACGACCTGCCATAATGGGTAAAGAGTCCCATTATCTAAGAAGGTCACTAGCCAAATACGGTTGGTTTGCTGGGATTGAGAGTGAAACGTTAGGGACACGTTTTCTGACTATATCTATTTTAGGTCTCAAGGATGCCCAATGAAGAAATCCTAACCTGATGGAGAAGACCATCGCTGGTGAGCCATTGTAGGGAAGTTTAATGGCAACAGTTTTTATTTTATGGCTGAGCGCCAACTGAGTATTTGGGCACTAAATTCCTTTATAAATTCCCTAACAATTCACATTAATAAAAATTAGATTCTTTCATTTGAGATTTAAGCTCTATTCAATTTCAGTCATTATTGTTATGATATGCAATAATAGTGGTTTCTTTTGTTGTATAAAGGGGTAAGGATTGAAGATCCTTATAAAAGGCTGGCCTTAGACGAGAATCTCCACAGACTCAGCTTAACAATAAGAAAGGCCAAAAAACTCTGAATAAGAGTGAGATAAAATAAGATGGAACAGGGAAGAAATCTCTATAATTGACATCACTAGTATTTCTTGGATAATTAAAGGTCTAGTGTTGGAATACATTGGGTTATCTATTAAAATAAAGATAATAGTCATCATACTATTATCCATCACTATCAATTCCTATCAAGCAATGCAAAACGTGAAAATACTGAAATTGTGTAGCTAACATTAAGAGCTATCAGTCAAACCAACTTTCTAACATTTGGTAATCACTAGAGTAGCTCAGCAGTCCCCAATTTTTAACAACAGCTTGGGTTGAAATTGGGTCCACCATGAGTAGTCCTGGGGCACTAGTACAGGACTTTGCAAGGGCAATAGATAAGAAAATGAAAATGACAAGGAGTCCTTATAACCCATCCAGTGGTTAGTACCGGTTGACTGATAAGTGTTTTACTGAAACCCATCTTGGGGTTAGAACAAGTTGATTGTCAAATGCCATTGGGAACCCGCTCTGGGGTTGTACAGGTTGACTGGTTCATGTCTTGGAAAGGATGGCCAAAATGGTACTGCCATGTCATGATGCTGCAGGAACTGAACTCAAGATATGTGGCAGTGGGTAGCAATCATGAAAGAGGTTTTGCAAAGCTGAGCATGACATGAGAGCATTGATTGTGGACTGATCCAAACTCCGTTGAGGTCATAGAAGTTTGATGGCCAAACATGACCAGGGCCTGAGGCAGCTTCCATCCCCAAAAGTTCTATCTTCTTATGAATAATCTGGTCAGGCGGGGTATATGTGTCAGGAAAACACCAAGTAAGAATTAGACTGGCCTGCCAGCCCAGATGCCAGAGCACTTGAATGGCAAACCAAAATTCCACTGGCACTGCTGCTGATTCAATGGATATGGAACCGGAAAGGAATCTCACCAAGAACTGCTGATGAGCCAGAATCTCATCTAGGCACATAACAAAATACCAGATGAGTACAGCCTTCAACCCCGAGGGGTACATGAGGGTCAGCGGAAAAGGCAGTTTAATTATCAACATGAAAACCAAATTTTTGGAAAGGATTTTTAATGGAATTTAAGGAAAGAAAAATTGACCAACAATTTTCTCAGTGCAATTCAACTTATTAAATAGTGGTCAATTGGTGTGTGGACAAGCTGGTATTGAGACCCTCAATTTTGACCTAACTGGCAAATTATTTGGGGATGGGGTGGATAAGTTCACTGGGAACTGACATCAAAAAATTCTGCGGCAGGCTGAGTTGCTGTCAGTTCAACCTTGAACGCCTGAACTGAAATTCAACTTCATTTTCGACGGTTAGTGTGATGGCGTTTAGCCCAATGAGCAGCGAGAATCCCCCAAGGCCACCCCACATAGGGGCAGGTCCATTTGGTTGGGAATAGGTTAGGGATGCCCAACCTGCCCATGCCCAGTTGCTGGGTCATTCGTTTGGTCAATGATGTTGCATCAGGCGCAACACCCAATTTTGCCAGCAGGGAGCTTTGAACCCTCATCCATGGTTTCTAATGTTGTTACTTGCCATTGGGGATGATCCTCAACAATTTCGAGGGGGGTTGATTTTTTTGATCATAGCATTAGCCAATTGAAACCATCAGGAATTATGGCTGATGAGGCAGTCTTTATCACTTTCTGAATACCTGGAATCTGAATATCAGGCTGAGTCTACCTCAGTTTTAGGTCAAATTGATTTCATTTTGACGATCTCAGCACAGATTTCCCCGTTTAACTGTACCAGTTCAGCTGAGGTGAGTTTGGGCACTGGGGGAGGAATTTGAAGTGGAAGAGCTGTTGCCAAGCACTTGTCTACCATGTGGGCGAGGTCGCCCTGGGTAACCAGGGGTACAGACACCCTCTTCAATACCTTCTTACTTGGGAACAGAAAAAAAGCCGATCAATGGCCAGGGGACGTTCCCCAGGACTTACAATATGTTGGAATTCCAGCTGACTACTTTATCCATCCCATTGACTGATTAAGCATTTTAAAAGATTGGTATTTCCAACCTTATATTTGGCAATGATTGCCAACCAAAGTATTAGTCTTATACAAGCAATGGAAGGGATCATATGATTTTTTAATATATGTTTTATTGTGGATTTATACCCAACAACATTTATCAGTGATTTGAGAGCGATTAACACTCAATATTCAGATTAATAAGAGGATTTGTTCTAAAACGATGGGTGTTTGCCAAAAATACTAGGGTTCTTAACGCTTGTTTAATGAAAGTATACCTCATCAAGTAACATGGCCCTAACTAATTGGTGTCCAGTTTCTGACAATAATATTGTTGCTGAACATTAGAGTTATGTAACTAAAAAATAATTAAATTAAATATACCCGCCAGTATTTATAAGCTATAAGTTAAGGGTTAGCCATCTGTGGAACAATTAGTTAATCTTCAATGGGCTTATGAAAAGCTGCACGCCAAGTGCACTACAAAGACCCTGGTATTTCTTTTGGGCAACATACTTACTATATGCCAGAAGAGTTGCGCAGAGTTCAACCACTGAGCAATGGATGGACGATTTGAAGATGGCTTGTCCTTTTAGATGAACTTAATAAAAGATATAATATAAGCAAATTGCTTTAGAGACACCGCTTTATTTGACTTAAATATAATTGCAGGCTCCTCTGGTCTACTCATTACTTTCTACTAAACTATCCTCTCTTTTATATCGTCCCATTTCATTATATATCAGTGACTTTGTTTAATACCACTCCTTTGTCTTGGACTATTCAGTTCTGCCATATTCTCATTGACTCTGGCAGAGTAATATTATTCTTAAATTACCTAATTCATGAGTTTGAGGCTTTTACTAAATATTTGTCCTATGTTGACATCGCCTTAATGCCTTATTTGGAGGTGATCCAACAGAAACCCTTCCTGACCCAATATTGCCTCAAACTAAGGCACTCAAATAAATATACACTAATAATTGTGGTTGGTGGATTATGGCCAATCCGCTGTAGCTATTCAGGCTTATCGTCCAGTCATATCAGAATCTTGACGTTACTATCCCCCCATATTGGACAATAAGCCTCCTATTGTTTATATGCCCAAAGAAACTTTGCATGAACTTGGTTTATAAACTGACTTCTTTTGGGGTCCTTGATAGTATAGGCGTCAACAACTGTTTTCTCAATAATTTTAAACAGACCAATCCAGATGCTGGCCAATTTATGCCTCTGACAAAACCCATGCTGGTCATGGAATTGAACCAGCTCTCCAACTTTGAACTGAGCAAGCCTACTATGCTATTCCATATTGGCGGCCTGTTTCCTTATCTTTTTAGCCAAACTGAAGGATTACGCTTTGTTTTGAAACTTGATTAACGTGTATGATAAGCTAGTCAAGTAAAGATAGTGATAAATTATGCCGGCATCTTCTACACAAGCATAAAACAGTGTCAGAAGAGCAGGGTGCCGTTCATATAGTAATTGAAGAGACTCTTCCCCGTGGCAGAATGATAGATAATGTTATTAGTGAAAACGGCAGAGGAAAGGGGGAACTCCACTCTGAAGGTCAATCTGCTACCAACCTATGGAGTATGTTCACTAGAATTCCATTAACACGCTCAACCATCCCATAGTACTTGGGGTGATATGGGGGCATCAAAGCCCTGGTGATGGCCTAAGCTTGTTCAGTTTTGGAAGAATGTGAGAGGTGAAGTTAGTTCCATTCTTTATAAGGATGAACTGAGGGAAGCCATGTCACTGAATAATACATTCCATTATGAGCTTAGCCACTGTGACTGCCCCAATTTCCTTAACACGTGTGCTTCAAACCACATGATCAAGTGGTCAATCTCCACTAGAATATATCTAACCCTGTTAGCTCCTTTTAGCAGAGGGTCAACGACATTAAGGGAAGCTTATGTCAAGTAAAATGTGGCTTCAATATCCGGTATGAAGTATTCAGATGGAACTGACTTTTCCATTTGGCACTAGTGGCATCAGGAAATCATTTTGAGCGCATCAATTACATGCTTTCCCAGTAGTAACAAGGTCCAAACAATTTCATGGCCTTGCGCATGCCACCATGTCCAACTGCCTTATGTGCACTCATGATAATTCTAGTTTATGCTAAGGTTTGCGGAAAGTTAACCATAAAGTCCCATTCCATTTATACAGTTCACTGTTCTTCTAAAAAGTATTGTACCTTATTCCCTCTAATACATTGATGACTTGAGGTGGTTCATCGTCCTTTCTCCTGCAGAGCATCTTATTTTTTATTATGTCGCTCAAATCCACCATAGCTGTAATTGTTAAAAATTGATAAGAAATCTTCAATTTGGTGTTTTTCTCTGTGTTGATGGAGGCTTTTGAAGTTGTAGGCCTGCAGCTTAAGAGCCCATTGGGCTAGACACCCTCAGGCTCCTTGAGGTTCTGCAACCAGCGTAATACGCTGATCCATTACATTATTCTACTTTAATCCATGCAAATATACCCTGAAGGCTTGTATGTTTATATATCCATCTAAGCACTTCAACTTGTTTATTGTGTGATTGCATTCATGACAGTTCAAGCTACAACTGCAGTATGCTATCAGGTGCTACTACCCTTTGTCATCTTGTTGGTATAGAATCGCCATAATGGCGGAAAGTGACACATTTATTTTGTAAAAAATTACTTATCAAAATTTGGGTAACGTAGCAATGGCAGTTTTGATCAGTGTTGGCCAAAGTGTATCAAAGGAGCGCTTAGGGTATTCCGTACATTTGAACATGGCATCTTTTCTTATCAACTCAAATAGCAGTTACCCAACATAGATAAAGTCTTTAATTAAGCACCAGTAGTCACCCACCATCCCCCAAAAAACCTGTATGTCCCACTTACTGTTTGGCCAAGTCATTTTTTGGATAGCTTCCACCTTAGCCGGTTGAGGTTTTGCCCATTTGAATCTATCACAAACCCAAGGTACTCCAGTTGGTCCTTGAAAAAGTGGCATTAATTGGGCTTAATAATAATGGCTGAGGCAAGCTTGCAGAATACCTCCTCCAAATGAGAATGGTGCTCCAAAATTTCCAGGAGAAGACATTATTATTGTTAAGGTACACAAGAACGAATGACAGCTTCAAGTTTCTAAGGATAGTGTCCATTACTTGTTGGAACGTAGCCAGAGCGTTAAACAGCCGTTGAGGTATATGGGTTTAGTTGGAAAAGCCCATTGAACGCGATAATGTCGTATTTCTCTTGTTCTGCTGTGGGAAGCTCAATTTTCAGTAGCCTGATAGCAGATCCAAAGCTAAAGAATAGCGAGCTCCTCCCAACCAATTCAGAACATTGGGATCTGAGGCAAGGGGTATGGCTTTTTATTGGTGATACTGTTTAGCTTTCAGTAGTCTATCACTGCCTGGTTGGTACCATCCTTCTTTTTGACAATTAGAACGGGTGAAGCCCACGGACACTTTAATGGTTTGAGCGACTTTTGCTTCAGCAGCTTTTCAATTTCCTCATTAACTACTTTTCCTTGATTCCTTTAATTGGAAGATCGGCTGAGATCTGATGATGATTCCCAGTTTCCACTCAATGGGCCACTCACCGCACACATCCTAAATTGTGGTTGTTGATGGCAAAAATCTAGATATCTATTAAGACAAAGCTAATAATTGATCTTTTTTTCATCTGATACCCCATTAAATCCTTGTGCGGTACCGTCGCCATTATGCTGTGCTGTGGCTTTATGGGTAGACCAAATTTATCCAAAAGCCCAAACTTGCAACTTGAAGAACTACTCAACTGGGGTCAAGTGTAAATATGTCACTATCTTGATGCCAGCAGATTTAAATGGTTCTTTTTGTAGATTATTTACAAAACCCTGATCTCCATGTCCTGAGAGTATAACTCCTGGAACCACATGAGGCTCAAGCCACATTTGCTGATAAGGCCCAATGACCGCACCATAGAACCCTTCTGGCACTTCCACTTCTAACTCAGTATTTACTATTACTTGGTATCCAGAAAGGATGGTTAGAGGTCCAGAAGCTTTAATTGGCAGCCCTTGATATTCATATATCTTCTGGGAAAAGGCCCTGGTATTGCTCTTTAATCAGTGGTAGTGAACTGTAATCAACCCATCACTGTATGCAAGTTTGATATGTCCAATGTGAAAAAGATCCTTTGGCACTCCGCCGGAGGTAAAGCAAATTAAGAACTGCTGTCCCCAAAATTTTTGAACGTCTCTGCTGTCATAACAACAGCCTCAAAGTGTCACGTGAAAGTAGTTCCAATTAACAGGGCATAATTACTGTTTGATAACACTATCACCAGAGCTACTATGACAATCAACCCAAAACACAAAGGTAGAATGATGTACGCACCTTAAGAGACTGTGCTTTCCACTCCAGAGGTCCCATACAACATTTGGTGTTCTACATCAGGCATTAACGTCAACTTCGCCACCAACTTGGTGTAACTATGTTGACTGAGGAGCCTTATCTATTATTGTGTGTTCTCAATTTTTTCTACAAAAATGTCACAGTATGTGCACTTATTATAAGAAGAAATTTTGATTGTTTATACGTGGATTTTTAAGGGATCCCTTTTCTCAAGAAAGCTCATAAGATCCTCACTGACTCTGGGGTACTCTTTGGCATTAGCTTCTATCAGAAGGGCAACGTTTACATCTTTCAGGAATCTACATCTGAGGAGAAACCAGCTCATCTTAAGATGCTTGGGCAAACTTTTTACAGGCATATGGCTTTTATTGTTCCTGAGGTGCTTCTTCTGCTGTGGTCTTACTTTGCGCTTGTGTTAGTAAACTTACCACCAACTGGCTGCTGGTATAAAAACCCATTGTCACACTGAGGGAATTTCGCCAAATAAACTACAATAAGTTCATTTGGGACGTTTGGTGTTGGGATAGCAGAGGTAAAGAGTCCCATCTCAACTCTGCTCCACCTACTCCCTGATAATATAATCCTGTTGAACTTAGTGAACTCAACGGTTAGGACATCCCTGGGCTAGGTGGCCAGGCGACCATATTTAAAACAATTTACCTCATAGGGTCCATGTCCTTTGCTCTCATAAGATGGTCTAAGCTGATAATTTTCTTGTTAGCAATTTGAATAACTTGGGTCAGGTCAAAAGTCTGATTGCTGACATTCAGAGTAATTAAATTCAGGTCATAAAATATGCTGCTGACAATTATAGTATGTATGTCTGGATCAAAAGTCAGACTGCTGGGGATAACTCGGCCAAGAAAGGGGCACATAATGATAATAAAGCCAGGGGTTACCAGAGAAAATCTGAACAGGGCGGGAGAATTTCCCCAAATAAGAAGGTCCAGCATTAGCGCCAAGAATGTTTCACTTGGTATTGGGTGCTGTAAAAGTGGAGGATAGATGGCGTAGAAACTGAATATTTTTGAGCAGGGATACGTTATCCCCCAAAATTGGAGTTATAGCGTTGTAAAGCTCACAGTATGGTTTCACTGCTGAGCTCAATATGATACATATAGACTTGGATAAAGCCCCTGTCCCAATAAGCACATGGGCTTCCGCCATAAATCGGTCATCAAATGCAATGATGGTTCATCATGATGGGCCCCAAGAAAAAAAGAATTAAGCCTTCCGTTGCAAGATCTTTGAGATACTAAATACAACTGCTACACAGTATTCTTCACGTCTTGATATGTAAAGGAACTTCTTGGAAGATATCAGGTTGATTGGTAGGCACTCCCTTCATCCCAGGCGGATATCAGAAATTTAGCCTTATGCCAATTGAAGGCTCCTTACACTGTAAGCTTAATTTGTTTGTAGAACTCGTGGATGTTTCCATTGTGGTCAAATGGAGGTAGATATAATAAAGAGCTCATCCTACCACTAATAGCTGTGAGCCTTGGGAGCTTACTGAGGATTTGATTGAGGCTCAAAGCTGGAGCTTGGCGAGGAGCTGGCCTGGAGGTGTCAGCGGCTCTATATGTATTATAGGGTTCTTTATTGACAGTACATCCATCACACGGAGAGTCTTTTTTGGTTGGTACATAATCAGTCCCAGAGATGCCCTCATGAGTTGGGAATCTCACACTTCATTTATGTTTGGAGAAAACTCCTCAGCATAGTATGTATTTTCCATATTTGTTATAAAGTAATTGTTGAAGTTTTTAGGCTACTTTAGATGACTAGTTCTTCTGCAGTATGGAGGAGTTTTGAGCATCTATTGTATGGCGACAAATGACTAGATGGTGACAATAGTTAAGATAAAGCTCCTTGACAAAAACACTTGAGGCCATATTTTTCTGTCATTACATGGTTGATGGCAAGCTGACCTGTTCCTTCTACCCAAGAAAACTCTTGACTTAATACAACGTAAAGTATTAGACTTAAAAAGCTTAGAGATTAAACTATAACTTGTGGTGAGAGTGATTGTGAATTATTATTATCATCTTGGAGATAGATTATAGGAATTAATGTTCACAACACCTTACCCATGACGCCTCATTTTCAATGGCTTTTGGCCAGAGGAACACGTAATAAGTTCATTTGAGGTCTACAATTATTTTAGCCAAGGGCATCTCACATGGCCTCAGGGTCAGTGTCAAACTTATAAATATTCTCAAAACAGCGTTTCTGACACATCTGAAGATAGCTGAACTGATGCTCTTCTCATAGCAATTGGCAGCCAATACCAACGCGCTTCATACCTTTAATAGTAATCAATTCAGTCAAAAACTTGATCAACATTATAAACTAACTTTTGACATAGACCAACAAAGCCCATGTGCGCGAGTCATTAAGTTGGCTATTATTATTAAGTCTGACCTAACCAATAAAGCTCAAGCCTGTGTCATCTTAGTCAAATATTATTAAATGGAATCATATTTTAGCACTAGTAGTGCCCAACCAAAAAGGGGGAGCTGCCACGCATCTTTATTTGCAAATGGGCCAAACAAAGGGATTATCATAAATTAAAAAAATCCTAATATAGCCCCTAGGTTATCAGCCTAGAAGCCATATCAGATGGCGAGGAGCTTTGAGAAACTTTTGTCTGGTGCCCGCTGGCTGGCGGACCATAGCAGAAAGCATTGGGGTGGGAGCAT